>VZUI01089829.1:0-32172 GCA_013401135.1 Cettia cetti
TTTAAGACATTCCATAATTTTTTTTTTTTTTTTTTTTTTTTTTAATGTTCAGAGCTATATTGATTTTGCTGGCAGAAGTACCACAATTTAGATCCAGTCTCTGGAAGACTTCTCTCTCTTTAAAAATCTCTGATGTCCATTTAATTTTGCTCAATTCTTTACTAATTCAGTCTGCTTTGGTCCCTTCTGCAGTGAACTGCCTAGAAGCAGCAAACAGAAATGTTTGTGCACGTTGCAATGCGTGGTTTGAACGTAAAGTTCATTTCCTAGCTTTTCTCATCAATGACAGAAGAATTCTCTAACAGTCTTTTATAATCTGCCCCGCTCCTCTCTGTCTCTGAGATGCCCATGCTGGGCTCCTTTTGGCTGGGATAGAGTTGATTTTCTTCACTGCAGCTGGAATGGTGCCGTGAGGGTTCAGCTGTTGCTGAGCAGTTCTCACACAGTCAGGGCCTTTCCCACTCTGTCCCACCAGCCACATTTCTGGCATCACCTTATGGTGATAAACCTGATTGTGATGATATGCTGGCTTAGGGAAAAGTATACATTTATGGCTTTCTCCTCAAGCGCTGATGTTGATTAAAAACAAAATCAGATTTGAGAAGACAAGAGGATGGAGCTAGGTAGCAAATATCACTATTTGTTATCTACCCCATGCAGCCCACATTGAAATGCAGCTCTTCAGGCTAACACTTCACTTTCTTAGCCAATCTTTTCAACTTTTCCAAGCTCTGAGGAATCCTAAAAGGAGTACAGCTTCATTTATTATAAAGGGATGTGTTATTCCTACCAACTGTCCATTCTCAAACCTGAAAGAGACAAATGCATGCAATTCTATAAGCAATTGCTCTGCTCTCCTCTGCTTCACTCTTCTGTGCTCTCCTTGGGAGCACTTCTCCTCCTCCTTGCTGATTAAGTGCCAGCAGAAAGAAAATTCCAGGCTGAGCCTCCCCTATTATTCTCTGTCTGGCAGCAGAATGCTGGGGAAGCCCTGCTCAGAGCTGACCTGCAGGCGAGCAGCAGCTCCTGGGCACACCTGAGAGCTTCCTGCACTTCTGCACTCAGCCTCCAGTAAATCTGTTCTATTTCAGCAGAGATGCACTGACAGGTTGAGGGGAAAGATTCCCAGACTTGGAATCTCCCATTCAAAGCATGGAGATACCTTGGTTTAACCAACCTGAGGGATTGTCTCCAGAATCCATCTTAGAACCAGCCAGATACTCCTTGTCCAGTCTCCAAACAAACCAACCCCGGAGACTAAAATTCAGTTCCTGTGACTTTTTCCTTTACAAGCAGCAGAGAAAGGACAGAATGTGAAACCTCATGGCAGATCATGAAGTCCTTATAAACTCCCCTGCCCTGGTCCAAATGCCTTCAAAGTGATAGTGGGTTTTGGAGATGGTGCTTGGGTTTTTTTGTTTGTTTGGGTTTTTTAAATGGAATTTTATGAAAAAGAGTTAGAGTGCATATTTTCTATTCCCAGCCACAAAATGGATCAAATTGTGGAATAATATTGTAAAATTCCCGTTTCCTTTCAAGAGATAGTGGATTTCTAAACAAAATTCATCACAGAAACACAGGAAAAGATAAGGAATTTCTGTGGACTTAAAGTGATAGCTAGCATAAAGAACACAAAGAATTATTTTCAATTTGCTTTTTTATATTAACCAGCCTGCTCAACACCTGATACTATCTCCTGTCACACAAGCAGAGTGTTTTCCTATGAAGGAATAACAACTGCAGCTCCATGGAAAATGCAAACTTTGAAGAGAAGTCAGTTTTAAAGACAATATAAGGGAAGAATGAAGTGCAATGCTGATAGAGGAGAGCTACCATTTAGTATCTGTACTGACTCTGCATGTTTGCAATGCACACTTAGACTCATTTGGCACAAAGTAGTACAATAATGACACCATGGTCCCACAGAATTTAAAGTCAGCTTTCACCTGTAAAAAAAAAAATAATCATTTTCATTCTAATCTAGCTCAGAAGATTTAGGTCTCCTGTTCTTAAAATACTTTCAGTTATGTCAGAAAAGGACAGTGAGTTTTCCTTGGTTTCCAGTTGACTCTCTCTATGTAGACATATAAGGTACTTTTTTGATAAAATCACTGTATGGCTATTTATCTTCATTGATACACTAAACTGAGTTCAATTATTAAGAAAAAGTTCTACAGAAATCTGTAGTAAACAACCAGTGGATAAATGAGCTGTTGGTACTTTACTGAATTAATGAAGAGCCTTTTTCTTATTTTTATACTCTTAAATCAAGATTTAAAAAGTGACAAAAAAATAAACTGCTGTTCATGACTCGATAAATAAACTGTGCTCTCAAGAAACAGCAGAAGTCACTGGTAATAAGCTTTCATACTTCCATAACTGTTTAATTGGGAACTCTCAAAAAACCTGAATCAGCTGTCAACACAGACAAAACCTTAATTGTTTCTCTATACCTTGCTTCACAAGCTGGGAACATGCATACTCTATATTTTATGAAGGTCCCCAGGCACATATAAAGATTTCTGAGCACTAGCAGCTGTCAGCTCTTTAGTCACAAGGTGCTTCTTCACTGTAAATACCATGTCACTTAGAAATAATGGTAAATTGTAACCTGTACAGTAGAATAAAAAGTTGAAACCATTATTCGGCCGAGAACTTCCGTTTATTTTCTGAATGATGTTGCTCCTAACAGAGCAGGTTTTAGAAATGACAGAGATGCCAGCCTTTAATTCTGCATTTCTAATCCTACTAGGAGCGCCATCAGTGGACCAATATGGATGAATTTAACAGATTGAGAAAATAATTCATCTAAAATGAAGAGGTTCCCCCCCAAAAAAACCCATTTTAAACTGAGAACTGCATCAATTCAAAAAGTCACATAAAAATCACAACTTCATTCCAAACTTGGAGAATAATGAAACTAAAATAATTTTGGAGTAAAAGATAAATATCTTATAATCAATCAGGTGTTAAGGGAAACAGATGAAACTCTCTGAGGAGTTTACCTACAAACAACCACACTTTCTTTTATTCACCAATTGCCTTCATTATATGAGAAGATGAGGAAATATCTGTTTGATTTGGCTGAATTATAATCTGCTTTTAGCTTTTCACTTTTTATCCTAGCTAAATAATTAGTTATTTTCATTAGCCAGTCAGTTGTGGTATTATGAATGGATCAGTTGACACCAATCCAGATGGCTGCTGGTCCTGAACTTTGCTACAGATGAAAGGCACACCCTTAACACAGGATTTCTTCCATTCCAGCACTGCCTGCTGTTTGCACGCTGCACACACAATCCCAGGATACAGACACAGAGATCTGCCTTGCTGGCACATCCCCACATTGCAGGGCTGCAGCAACAGCACTGCAGAGCCACCAGCTCCACTGCTGGAGCTCACTGGATGTGCCAGGCTTCCAAGGACCTGTGCAGAAAGAAATATGCTCTCCTCCCATGCACCTCTTTTCCTTCCCTACTTTGTGCTGATTTCCATGCTGCCATTTGATTTTGTTTTCCTGGTCCCTGTGTGCCCACCTTGGACACCAAGATTTCAGCCTGTTGCACTCAGCAGGGGTGCTGGCAGGCACAGGCTGCTCCAAGGCTCTCTTCCCACCTCAGCACCACAACTCCCCTTGGTTAATGTAAACTGCTTCTCTATTTCATCTACAGTTCTCACTGGTCCAGTGGTTCAGAATTTCAGTGTTTCAATTTAGACTACTTTGCCATTCTTCAATGGAGAAAAGTTCTGTGTTTTGTGCCAATAAATAGGTTTTAGATTCTGTTTGTTCAAACTTTCAGCTGTTTGAAACATGTCTTTGTTCTCTAAAATGCCACTGGAACCATAGGGCCAGTTGTTGCACTTTTGTTGTTCCTTCCCTCTCACTTTTGTCTCAGATTTGAAGGACTGCCAGCACTGACTTTATGGGTTAATAATGGACATGCAAGTGTGCCAAAGAGTGAGTCAAGCTCCTACCATCACTTTGCATTACGTTTAACAGGTGGCAGTGTGCGATCCCCTGAAGAGGAATTATCAAGATATCTCAATTAGAACAACAATTTTGTCAAATAATCTTTTATGTATGGGGAAATGTTGACCCTGATTTTCACAAACTGACTTTAAAAAGAATGATTTTCCCCCACTATATCAAATATTCTACACAAGAACCAGTTGTAATTAAAAAAATACTGCACTTGTCTGTCACTTAGTTCTGCATTAAAAAAATTTCAGCCTAACCCCAAAGTCTTTGAGAGGAATTACTTTTAAGAGATAATGCAGCAAATACTACAAAATAAGACCCAAATTCAGTTGGTTTGAAAGAAAGTTACTGTGCAGGCTGTGTTGTCTGACTATTTTTAACACACACGTCATCTCAATTGCTAAGTGCCTTTACTTGCTTCATAAGTGCCTTGCAGATCAGGTGAAATGATAAATTCACATCTCACTGATAAAGGTCAAGTATGCCTAGGCATCATACGATTACATTATTATTTTTATTTATCATCATCATCATTATTATTATTATTTTTGAGTTTGCAGACTCCAATTATAGAACTCTTTGGATTTAGCAGGAGGGAGATTAGATTGGATTATTTATTAATTCTCCTCCCCACTAGTACACCCTTTTCAGCCCCCCAACATTTTGCCAAGAAGCATTTTAGGCCAGTTCATGTAATTTCCTTTTGGTTATATGAGAGTCACAAGCAGTTCTGAACCTAACATTTTTGAAAGGGAGTATGGAGTATGTAAGGACAGCACTGGAGATAGGGGTGGGAAAAAACCCTCTCATCTCTGCTGCTTACAGGATGAGAGCTTGCCCATTCTGCTCCCAGACTCTTCACCCATGACATGAATACTGACAGCAGCACTGTCTGGTGCTGTTGGACATCTCTTGCCTGTGGCCTTGTAGTCACTGTCTTATTGGAAAAAATTGTGTTCTTAATTACAGTTGTGGTAGGGCACACGAGCTGAGCTGGCCGGTGGCTTCAGGTGGCTTAAGCCACTGTGACAGGCTCTGGATACTCAGATTTATCCATCACTTCCACACTGATGAACTCTGATTTGGCTGAGCATATTAAAGCTTGCCAGCACCTCTATTTAAATTGCAGATTTGTGATTCTCAAAGGCATTTGCTTGCTCTATTTTCTTTTTTGTTATCTCTTTAAAGACTTCAGAACAGAGAACAGGCATACATGTCACAAGACTACCCTTGGATTTAAGTTCTTCTACAACTTTGTTTTGTTATGGAAACTGAACACAGAATAAGCTTTATAGGGCTTTGAGGTCTTTTTTGCACAGTGGGTTTTTTTGGTATTATTTTTGTCTGTTTGTTCATTTTAAACTGGCAATTTTGTGAACAATGTGCATGGATATAGAAACAAGGAGAGAATCAGTTCATCATTGAACAGGACAGCCTGAGGAGAGAAACCTTCATCCAAAAAAGTGAATAATTCAAAAGTTTCTAAGCTTTTCTGACCTGGAAAGTCACAGCAGAAACCTACAGCTAAAATAATCAGAAATGTACAGTTGAGATTAGCTGTGGTCATCTAAATTATTTTAAGCATAACTTTAAGAAGTACAAAGCAGGAAGCCCCAGATCAAGTAATTCAAATTCAAGTATGTTCTCTGCACGGTGAAAACTACTTTTGTTTAAAGAATTTTTGGTAAAAATCAAGCACTGAACTAGTGATATTCCTGTTGATCATTCTTAATATTACTAATATGTAAGAACATATTTGAAAACTGAGAACAACTTCACTTCCAAGCTCAAATTCAATGCAGGATAAGATGCACAGAAAGCAGGGAGCACAGGCTCACCCAGGTAACCACTGCCCTGCCCACATGCACATCAGAACTGCCAGGGGCTTTGCAGCCTGGGGCTGCAGTGGCTGTGCCTCCACCTCACACAGCTCCCTGGACCAGTCACATCCAGCCAGAATTAGTAAAGCCTGACTGGAGAGCACTGGTAGCAGAAAATTTGTGAACAGGAAACTGGAACAAGCACCATGAGGCCTCTGGAGCTAAAGGAAAATGAGACAAACATTGCCATTTGGTTTCCATTTTACTTAAAATTATGGGGTTTAATTTTTGACCTATTAAACAATAGTTGCCTCTTCAGAGCTCCACTGCAGGCACAGCACACAGCAAATGGGCAATACTGCTCAAAATTTGTTTCCATTGCAGACTAATGCTATGGCTTTTTTTAAATCAGCTTTTAACATTCCTGTTATCAGGAAATGCCCTTTTAAAGGGGAAAAAGAAACCTACACCAGCCTGCACTTATGAATGCCTCAAGCCTTCAAAATTAGCAGTGAGAACCCTGTGGATACTGTATACTCCCATCTTAAGAGCAGATGTGGCACTGTATAGTTTTGGTATTAAGTACTGTCAAGGTTCCTTTCAAGCAAAGAACTATTTATCTACTTAATACAGAACATAACCAACTTTTGTATGTTTCATATATTACATTTATTTCAAAATACTTGGCATTATTAATCCTTTTTATATTGTTAATATAAAGATTCTGCTTCAAAACCCCAGAAAGTTTATTTTTTTCCTCTCTTTTTTGCATTGCATGCACTGATGAACTAGCCTGCTCAGCAAGCATTTAACAGATTAGACACTTGAACATGGTTTCAGGCAATGCTCTCTCATGTTTCTGCGTATTGCCTGATAAACACTTCAAAGTAAACCGCTCATAAATATGAAATGAAAAGCCAAGAAGTCGTTATGCACAGCTTTGAGATACAAATCTCTTTATTCCCCTCTGAAGTGGAATTTGATTGACATAATGAGTCATAGATCCTGTCCAGGGACACACTGCCTTATCCCCTTTTCCTCAGGAGACAGGGAGTCTTTAAAGAAATCCACTTCAGAACTTTCTGATAGACAGCTCCAGGAAAGTTGAACACTACACAGATGTATTATTTTGTATTAATACATACCTTAACAACTGTGACACGTGTCAAAGATTGACTCCAAAGCCCCAGCACCTAACCCTGCTAGAGGAGGCCGAGATGTCCGTTCTACCTCATTGCCCTGGACACAGCGGCACAGGGCCACAGGGCAGAGTCCCAGAGCCACAAGGGCCCTGCTGAGCAGGGCTCTGTCCTGTGCTCATCCCCAGGGCCCGCCCGTGAGCCTGGGCAGCAGCAGCTCCATCCCAGCCAGGCAGGAACAGCTGGCTCCTGGAGGAGCCTCAGGAGGAGCAGCTGAGCCCCTGTGCCTCCGGCCCCTTCCCTGCTCCCTGGGGTAGGGGCTCAGCAGAACTGCACCTCCTGCACTGCTGGCACAGCCCCCCTGCCCAGCTCTGCCCACTGGGCACGCACCGCCCGCGCAGCCCCACGTGGCCGTGACCCTCATTAGAAGGTAGATTTATCAGGTACAGACCCCCACAGTCATTTCCTACGGTTCACAGGTCCGTGCTGTGAAGGAAATTAAGACTTTCATGTGAGAAGGAGCAGTTAAAGCCATCTAGCTTGAGCAACCTCTGAAATGCTAATTTGGATATTGCTGTTAATAAATGATACCCATATGAAAATGACAAAAACTATGTAATTGTTGGTCATTGCTATTCCACAAAATGTCTATTTCAATAAAAGTCAAGCTTTAAGCCACCACAGTGAAACTGCTGATCAGTAGTGCCGTAAACAAAATTATAGTGCAATAAATTGCTACCCTACGATGTTACATTCACAACCTGCATTCATAGTATTTGTGGAGGTTTTTAGAAGAAATCCAGAAAATATCTGCCTAAATTAAGATGCAACTTCTGGCACTTGGTTTGCTAGCCATGCTGTATGCATTAAATTATCCATTGTTACTGGCTTTTGTTAGTCTCTACTCCCTATGAAATAATTATACAGAAAGTATACAAGATCCACCACTCACAACTTGGCTTTCTTTTGTTAGTGGTAGTGCTATTATTAGTGTTATACATGAGCCATTCACATGATTTATACAATAATACATACATCATTAAGATTTAAAAGGCAACAGTAAAAAATTAGCTTAATTTGTGGTGCTCAAAATGCACTCATTTTTTTTTTTTTATTTTGCCAATAAAAATGAAAGGCTAATATCTACAAAAAGCACACAGTAAAACAATGAAATGGAGAGAAGACTAACTATTAGGAAGACTGAATTCATATTACATGCAAATAATGAAACATTAAAGTCTAATTTTGCAGTAAAAGGCTGAAAGGGAGATTTAGAAGCTTAAGATGATGAAAAAAGCGCAATGTGGTATTGCCCTCCATCTACAAAGAACATTGTTGCTTCTTCTCAGTCCTCGGTCACTGAGATTACTCAGAGATTGGTTTTCCCTCTGAAATGTTACTTGTTTAAAACTTTTGCTGTGTTACTTCTCGTTTGCAGATTGTAAACACATTTTGACCCTGCTATATTGCAAGCACTCTTCCTTCTCAGGCATCTTAATGGCCTGCACTGGCTTCTCTAATCACTGCTAAGCCATAAAGATTTACATCAAAATACAACAACATGAACTGCAACAACTATCAAGCAAAATGGGCAAGTGCTTGAAAAAGCCCAAAACTAAATCAAAGCTGAGCACTATAAAAAGGAATTTTCCCACTTTGCAATTTTTGATTATGGATTGCCTTATGTAAATTAAAAACGTTGCCCAAATTGCAATTGTTTGTAACTATTTTGAATATTTGTGAAGAATCATTACCATACACAGAACTAGGGAATTATGGCCATGTACCTTGACACATATCTGAAAAAACTGTCACACCCAAGTATTTATTTTAACATATGTATTATTCCAGTGTAGTTTGATGCATTGCCAAATGAAAGGAAAAAAGACCTAAAATATACTGAATAACTCAGTCTTCACAAGACCTTCTGCAGCCCTCACAAGCAATATTACACATACCACTAAAATTACTACAAAAATGAACTAGAGCCTAAAATAAATACTTTTTTTTTTTGATGATAATTATCTTAGAATAAAGCATGTTTCTATACTTTAGGAGATGACACCACAGTTACTGAGCTTTCATTACAAGATGTGAAATGTTTGGATAGGGCTTCAGGCAGCATTAGGTATTGTGATGAGGTGAACAAGCACAGCTGCCACTCACACCCTTGGCTCTGTCAGTCACTTCAGCACACTGAAACCAAGTTTTCTCTGGGAAAGGAGCTCCTCAGAGATCTGCAATTGCTGCTTGACCTGCAAGTGCTTTGCTCACTAGATCTATCAGCCCTTTGACTTCATTCCTTCACTGGCTAACAATTATATAGCTAAAATAAGCAATTAATTCCTTTTTTTTTTTTTTTTTTGCAAGAGTGATACATTCCTGAAGCCTCTAGAATGACTATCCATGGAGGTTCCAAAACATAACTGGTTATCTATCATTTGTAGTTAGAAATCTGGCATAAGCCACTAAGTCGTTTCCTTTTCTTTCTCCCTCTTCAACTTCTCTCCAAGGATAACCTTTTCTTGCTGCACCACAGTTTCATGTAACATGGACACTAAACCAATCATCATCTCTATCCATTTTTATTCACTCATCTTTGTGCTGGAAGGCTGTTCAACATATCAATCTTCCCATTTCTTTTCTGTTCTTCCCAGGTTTGACATTAACACAAGAGCTGAAACAACAGCTTACTGTTCCCCTAAAGGAACAAGGCTTCCCTTAAACACTGCAGGGAGTCAGACAACCTCAAGGAGAGGGAGAAACCCTGGAAGACCTTTGCACACACTGCTGAATTCTCGCCTCCCTGGCTGGACAGAACCAACAGATTTTTTAAATTGTCTAAGGTGTCAGTGTGTAACAAGAAGTCTGGAAAGCATTCAGAGAAAAACAATGGGAATCTGATCTGACAGTCCATTGCTTTTACAAGAAAAATGCCATCTCTTTTTCTTCCGTATTTCTGATCTATTATATCTTGGCATCATCTGATCCAAGTATGACACTGTGATGAAAAAGTGTCCAAACTAGAGCCAGAAGTTCCCTTCCAATCATGATGACAATTTTCTTCATTTGTAACCAGATAGAAAAAAATATATATAGTCAGTGTCGTAAATGAGGGTTGTGTTAATCAAACAAGGACCCCATAGCTGGACATAATGGGGCAAAGGAACCCAAATTTTGGGAATGTCTATAAAGTTCCTTCCTTGCTAAAGTCTCATTCTGAGAAGAGAAGAAATACCTTTACAAGTATTATAATCAATTCTAGCTTTGCTTGCTGGAACAGTTGCAAGTGTGAGAGATAGGCCCTATCTGCTGGTGCACTCATCTCAGCTCCCTTCAGCTTTGGTTCCAAACCCCAAAAATATACACAAAAATGCCACTAAACCCCACAGAACTCTGCAAAATATGCAAAGGGGAGTATTTCACTTTTGAAGGTGCTGGTAATGCTGACATTCATTTTCAGTGCACACAGAACAGTTACAGCTTAGTCCTAAGAAATGAGCAAGAGCATTTTCAACTGATGCATATGCTTATATTTACAAACAAATTCTTCCTGTTTATGCCAATTGCTAAAAATTATTAACTTAGCTAAAATTTCTGATAAAAAGTTAAACATTCAACAATGTTGTAAATCCAACCTCATTTGAAAGCTTGCAACCAAATGGAAGGATATGTTTTTGAAGTCAAACTAAAAAAAAAAAAAAAAAAAAAAGGCAAGTAAAACATAGGTAACTATATATATTTCTTTGATTGCCATTTTCAGCAATGACACACATTTTCTAGTACCCTCAGCTCAGGAAACAATTAGTTGTGGACAGAAGAGGCTTCCTTGGAGGAGCTGCACTGCACAGCTGTCTGAGCAATAGCCAACAACAACCTGAGCTGCCCATCAGTCGAAGCTGCCTTCTGACAGCCTGCATTTCAGTGATGGAAAGCATGATCCTTCCTGCACAGTATGCACTGCACTATGCATTTAGTCCTTGGAGAGCTTTCAGAATAAAAAGACCATAATTATTACTACCATCATTATTATTAATGAAAAATACACATGTAAAATTAGGTTTCGAACACAGTGTTTTATAGCCCCTATTTGTCTCTGTGGACACACGCCATAATGGCTTTAACAGACCTTTAACACTCACAGACTAATTAATCTTTACACTCAGGACCCAGCACTGAGTTTTATTCAGTAAGGAGCAGAAAATAGCATCTGTGGATTGGGCTTGCAAGGTCCACTGCATGAATAAATTGACAGGCTACAGGAAGAGTTGGCATTAAACAGCTCCTCTCCTCCCCTCAGCACTCCTGTAAGGGCCTTCACCAGCCACTGGAGCTTCTCTTCACAAACTCCTCACATACAATTTGGTTTTATTTCCTGAAGTGACTCTTTTCAACCTTACAGGGACTCAGTCTTCCAAATGCATTGACACTGATAGAAAAAAATATTACAGGGACTAGATATCACTTTAAAATAGAACTGCATTTCCTACACAACCCAAGTATGCACCAGAAAATTCAGTTTGACTATGGAGAGCACAAACGAACCATACAAATTAATAGACCTCAGCAATTTGTCAGAAACACCTTTAGGCTTCCATTTCTAACTCAGACAGGTTCTAAATATGAAAAAAGCACAGGGAAAATATTCTGCAAAAAGAAAGCACAAAGAGAAAATACACCACGCAATTTCTTAATAGAATAAATTCAATTTTTGCTACTCTTAAAAGAATTTTAAAGGTATTGTAAAAGAATAAGCATACAGGGGTAAATTTCCCATCAGCTCATTTGCATGATACAGTTACAGTCAATATAGCCTATCCAGAGTCCTGCCTTATTTTAGCTGCAAAGCCAGGCAACCAGAACACCATCTTCAGTTACAAAAAATAAAGTATTATGTGTTTACTAGTCAAGCCTCAGTGGTAGAGATTTCCTCAAGATGAAATTTCCAAGTATTCTGACTTTTTTTCTTCAGTATAAGCAAACCCTGGTAACACTATGAAATTCCAGATCTGTTTGGCATCTGTTTCATTCTATGAAGTTAACCTCAGGAATAGCTTCATCCATTTCTTCTATAGGTAAAATGACATTAGGAACCAAGTCTTGTGAGCTGCAGCACAGTAAGCAGCACTCATTTTGAGAGTCAAAAATAACCTCCCTAGGCTGTTGCTTTAGCCAGGAAGGTCACAGATCAGTTACGGTGTATTTCTTACAACAAAGCATTTATTTCTCTGTATGCCTGTAGAGATAATACTTGTCAGATTAGCTCTTTTTCTTTGGAATTCCTCACCACTGGTTTAGCAAGTCTGTGTTTCCCAGCAGAGGGCTATTAATTAAAGTCCAGTAGGACTCAAAGCTGAGCTTATTAACGGTTGGATGGACCCAAGTAAAAACACATCTGCTCCCACACTTCAGTCTCCTCTCCTTATTCCCCTTGTTTTTCCTCACTTGTTGAAGCACATTTTCAGTTTCCCACCATAAATTCCATGAAATCCTCCCTATCAATGAGCCATATTCTACTCTCAAGCCACCTCTGAGTGATTTCTCAAGCTTAAAAAAAGGACAGGGAGGTGAATCAACTAGGAAACAAAATCCTCGTCTGCAAGCGTTTGATGAGTTACAGCTTATGGTTTTATCTCTGCAAACATTTTCCCATTACAAAAAAAAGAAGGCTTGCAATGCTCTATGTATCTGTATATGTAAAAAAAAAAAAAAAAAAAAAAAAAAAAGACTTCAGAATTTAATAGGATTTTATAGGGACTCAGCTTTGTGAATTACACCCATATAAAAAAACTAAAGTAATTTCTATTTGATTTGAATCCATTTACGTATGACGATATCTGCTATAACCTGACAGGAACAGTCCAGCAGAAATTGCAAGGACATGAAGCTGGGAGTTGGCTCCCTTCCCACCTAACCTGCAATCCTCTCAAGTGGGGGAAGAAAGTTACCAAGCACTGTGTAAACCTTCCCTCCTGCTTTAGAATTAAAAGAAACCCTGGTATGAAAAAATACCCATTAGATTAACTTTTCCTCAGATTAACCATTTACTCAAAAGTCACATTTTGGCTGAATTCCAAACCAGCAGCATGTTATGCATCCATTTTAAAGGCAGCATGGAGTAGAAAAAGTCCCTTTGTGAACAGCTACATCACACTCATCAGGACTGAAACAGCCCTTGCCCTGTGCATCAGAAAACCGTAAACACAAGGAAAACACAATTCCAGCATAAGAAATGCTGGAAAACAGCAGCTATGTAATTCCAGTCTTTTGGTTCAGCAGAAACATAAAAAATGAACCACAACATATCACATATATGATAGCACACGTAAGGAAGGGGATGGTTCAAGACAGAAAAGGGAGGGAGGTCAGTATTAAACTCCAAACTTGACTTCTGCACCCTGCTACCACGGCCTGACCTGCCCTGGGACACAGTTTCCTGGCTGGGGAAGAACAAGCTGTGTGTTTCCTGGCTGGGGAAGAACAGGCTGCTGTGAACCTACAACTGCATTACACACAGCTGTAAGTGATGTAGGACTGCATCAGGTGTACCTTGACTCCTGCTTTGCGTACAGGAACTGAAGAGAGGCAGCCACCCTTGGACCTAACTTTGTTAATGGCACCTCCAAACTGGAAGAGTAACAAGCTTTTTTTCAGGCTAGAAGAGAAATTAATGGAGAGAAGTTATAATGTAAACAGCATGACAAAGAAACTGGCTTAGATTTCTTGATTTTGTTACATATGTCCTGAATAGAAAACAAAATAAAATCATCAAATGTAACTTAAAATATTCAGAACATATACCCTTCATAGAGCATTGGCACTGAGGTGATTACATATTGGACATTTAGTTACTCAGAATATATTTCATTATTATTTGCAAGCACCTGAACAAATATTTGCCCCCATCCTGTGACACCAATGTTCTCAAGCTGAACATCATTTGCAGCCATGACTGTTACTGGGAATGGGAGCCTGGCTTTTGCTGGGACTTGTGCATGGAATTGCTGCCTTGTAATGCCTGACAGCTGGGATCTCTATAACCTGAATTACCTGTGCTTGTGTCTGGGTTAGAATTTAACTACACAGGCCCCAAAAAGTTAGAAAAGTGCTTAAACTACTAAGTATACCTACACAAATGCCGATTTTTAGAAATGTAATAGCTTTTACTTTGATGTAAAGACTTCCAAAAATCAACTGCTGAAACTGAAGTAAGGTCACTAAAATAATGAATAAGAGTGAATTAATGCAGTCCAACTGCTATTTTAAACCCATATGATTTTTTTTCTTCAGTGTCTTCATTCAGATACACCTATACTTTAATTTTCTTGGTGGCACTGATAGTTACAAGCACTGTCCCCATGTGAAATGTTTCGACTTTTACGAACATATTTTTAAATTAATCGGATTATGCATGAACGGGGTTGTTTAGTTTAACCAGGAACATTTCAAATTACCTGGATTTTAAAATACTTCTTGCATACATTTTTTTCTAAAGTTCCATGAATTCTAAAGACCTTATCCTGTGCCGCAAAGTTACCAGAGGATAACTCATATTTTCTTGCATTCTCAAGATAAATGGATGGATAAGGAGACTCCTCTCCACAAACAGATCAGGCTGGCACACATAATCCATACATGCATATTTAGCCCATATTTAAACTAAATCATGCTTTGTGAATATACTGAAGTATCACATAGAGGAGAGATTCCTACCATTATTCTCTGTGTGGCAGATCAGAGAGAAAGATTATTGACCAAAGGACAACAACAAACTCACACCTTGTAATTTCACTTTATGTTTTAAATCATTGTTGGCTCCATAATTTTCTAAAAGGAATGTTTATTTTTTACAGTGAGATGTACTCTGAATTTCAGAAAACCAGAAACTGATCATGTTACAGGTTTTTTAATTAATGCAATGAAAGATTTACAGTGCTTAGAAGGATATTAAAATCTGAATAAACCCATCTAGAAGACTTAGCTACTTCTTTTTTTTTTTTGCTAGACACTATAAAAATTGCTCATGGTACTGCAAATTGTACTGGTACAAGCAATCTAAGTTGCTATCAATAACAGTATTAGAAAGAATCAAGTGACCACAACAGCACACTCCAAACACAATTTTTCTTGTGCACTTGAACCATGAAGGAACTCATTGACTATTACGACAGAAATTCCTCTGATACAGGCCAAGAGTGGCTGCAGACCTTGAGCCAGACCTTCCCAGTGTGAAGGGGACAATATCCATGGCATGGTGAACATGGTTTATTTTCTTTCCTCATGAAACAAGGAGATCCATGTGCAGCTCAGGGGCTGCACTCCACCTGTGGCCTTTTCCCAATGGAAAGCTGATTGAGAATGAGACCTCTGGCACCAAAGGCCACTCCAAGTAAGAGAGTACCACTGCCATGAAGCCTGTGGTCAATTTTCAGAGTAACACTCCGAGGATCAGTAAAAAATTCTGTCTCTGGAAAAGATCCTCCATAGAGAATCCTGGGTTTAGCCAACAAGGCAAAGTCTCCAAACATGCTCAGTCAAATACTATTGACATTTTTCTAGGAGTCACCCCAGGGAGATAATAAACCTGGATTCTCAATGAAAGACATGGTTATCACTGACTTCTGAGATGGTATTCACACTTAAAGTCAGAGTTAGATGACTTACTCCTAAAAATTTGTGCAAATTCAGCTCATTTCTCCTCTTCTCCCATTTATTTCACAACTCGTATCTAAGGTGTGACAGCCCTCACTGAGCCTCCACTATTGTCTCTCCTGATGCCTGCCTCTCCTATTTCTTTATCTTGTTCTCCCCAATCCAGCAGTTTCAGACATCTTTATTAAATAAATTATACTAATAAAGCTGCTTGAACAGGAATAATTCCTATGTTAATAAAAGCCAGTAAAAGCATGTATTTGACTTCACTTTCATATTTTTAAATTCTATTTTGTAACAACAAATAAAGCACTCTAATCTTATTTTTAAAAAATTATTATTACAGTTTTTGTGATGGATGAAAACAATACGTATTTTCCAGAAACACCAAAAATTAGAAGAAAACAAGACACTTGGAATTAACTGAAGTGGAACTCTCCCTTCCGATGGATGGCTTGAAGTTTCACTAATCAGAGAAGTTTGCAAAATAATTTCTGATTAGTTAAGAATACATACTACACAGACAACAGAAAGGGAAGGAAAAAACCAACAGTGGAAATATTAGCTAATATAAATAAAAATGGATTACTAATCTAAGTGCAAAGATTTTTTTGCCTTTTTCAGCTCACAATGTTATTCATGCCCCTGAGCAACTCACTAAATCTTTTTTCTCATGCTCTTTGTCTGTAAAATGGGAATGAACCAAAATCATTTATCCCACTGGCGTAATATGTGAGTTAGAATAACACAAAAAAATAACAAAATCCAAACATCTCAATTATTTAAATAGGATTTGGTACATCAGAATGACATATATAATCTTAACTTTTTGCTGCCTTCAGAAAAAAACCGCCCTATGAATTACTTAAAACCTATACATTTTTCATTCTTAAGCATTTCACCTCTGTCTTATTCCATTTTATATCATTTTTAGCTACATAAAAGATGAAATAGAGGCATTTCAAGTTGTTTTTCTTAGACTTTAAATCTTGTGTAACTTCTCATTTACCACCTTTCACCACAAATTAACATGCACATCAAGAAAAGTTCATTATCATTTAGAGGCTTGTTAAATAGATGAAAAAAAAGTGCCCTGGATTATCTACTGGTATTCAGTGCTGAATAATTTTATAGTTCATAATAATCAGTTTGCTTTTCTTCCTTTCCAATTGAAAAGCTCTGAAAGTAAAATTTATTTTCTTGGTAAATAAATGCTCATTGTCAGAAATTACAATAACATTTGCTTTCTGAAGGTAAGAACAATGTCTGTATAAAATAAATAGAAAATGAAACTATATACAAAAAACTATGATTTCTACATATATGAAACTATCTAGAAGAATAAAATATTACATTCTTATGGAAGAAATATAGCCAAGCTCAGCACATGCCTGTCCTGCTGATGGGAAATTTCACTTCCCCTTAGGAAAATGATATTTGCTTTAACACAGCCCCAACACAGGAGAACTATCAAGTGAGAATTCAAATCCACGGCAAGTACTGGAGGCCAGACTCTAAAGCATTGTAATCAAGCATTAATGATGTCATAATGAAAATGCTAAAAAATAAAGTGACAGCTTTATACTGAGAACTCAGATATACCATGGCAATTAATTCTTTAGGGTAAATTATTAGAAGGGAAAAGAATTAAAATAGGCACTAGTCCCTGCATCAGCACAGCACTTCAAGCTCCAGTCCCTTGGAGTTCAGTCACACACATGACAAATACAGACTGTGGAGAAACAAAAGAAAATGTAAGTGGGGAAAGATGACACCACAAGCACAATTCCAAATTCATCCAGGGCTGTACAAACGCTGCCTGGTGTGTTCAGGATGGCCTGAGCTTGAGAAGAGCAGTGAAAAAAGCACCACACACTCTGCCTCCAATAAACTCAGGTACCTCAGCACCCTTTTTTTTTATATCTCAGTATTAATTTAGATAAGAGCTCCTTCCAGAAGTTCTGATAAAGCTTTCTCTTCTTGCTGCTTCTGCCAGAGTTAGCACCCTAAAGTCCACACTGGCACCTTTTTTCTTTAGCCTCTTTAGCCTTGTTCCTGACCAGCCTTGTTCATCTTTTCTTTATCGTGGTAGCTCTCTTCCACATCAATCCTCATATCTGAAAACTTACTTTACTTTTTCAACACAGAAGACACTGTCACTTCTATTAAATTCTCAAGATTTTTTTTTTTTCTGTGATTTTACAAGTCTTTATTTACCAGCACCATTCTGCACAGATTAGAAGTCTTTAAGAAAGGACCACTAGATTTAAAAAAAAAATCAGAAAAAATATGTAATTAAATAGTGTATATAGAGAAAAAAAGGGAAAAAACCACAAATGCATTCAAAATATTTTGCCAAGATTCTTGCACAGAATTCATTGAGAGAAAAAAATAGAAAATTTGTCAGACACACTCTACCACCTGCATATCCAAAAATATCTATGCATTTCAGCAGAAATATAAAACTTCAAGCATAACAGTCTCCTTGACAGTAAGACAAGAAGCCACTTTCCACAAGTGCCCTCTCTCCCCTCATCTGCATTTCAGATTATGCCGTATGTTAATTTACAACCTGGAGTCATAAGAAATTTAAGATAGTCTGTACAAAAAGGTTTTAAAATGGAACAGGAGAGTTAAATGACAAGAAATCACAGTTTGCCCTCTTATGCAACAGGGTCTACTTTGTCCTTTAGCTGCTCACTCCTCTGGAAGATTTCCTTTGGTTCTTTCAAAGGGAGGTTTGTGCAAAGACCAAGTGCAGAACCAAACACAGAACTCTGTTCTTGGAGCTGCTGACAACAGAGAAATACCTTTCAGTAAAAAGGCTGCAGAAAGGTAAAGTTTGTGCAGAGATTCAGCCCAACTTCATCCTCTGTCTGGAAATCTTAAGTAATAAAGGACTTTGATACCCATCATCTCTGCAAAACATTCTCTTACAAGAACAAACAATAAATGAAGTACTTTAGTCATTTTCTTACATATGAACAAGATGAACTTAAGCCAAACAATTTGGCTTTTTTTCTTCCCCCAGGAATATTGCAGAGCATTAAGTAAATTATACTGCTGGACTAAATGTAGTAAACATATGAGGTACAATACATCTTGTTTTAAAAAAAGCACATTTGTTCACTGATGCTACCAATATCTTTGAGTCTGTTTCCTTGCTAAGTAGTCATATGACCTCCAGAGACATAGATTTTAATTCCTGTTTTGAAAACAGTATCATAAACGTGTCCAGGAGCTTAATTTATTTAATCATTTATGGAAATTTACTGTGCATTTCTGTAACAGCATTTTTTCATAACTGTAACTCCTTTCTTGCAGCACATTATTTCCATCACCTGAGGAGGATCTAAGGTAAATCTCCACCGGTGTGACCCATTTATTTGTTTGCAGATCCCTGGTGCCAACACACATAAAAAAGCCTTTCCCATGCCTGACAAACACACTAAGAACTGTATTTTCTCTACTGTCTGCAATGGTCACTCCCTCTTTTCTTCTCAATGGGAAGGCTGCCCAGGGAAATCGTGGTTCCCTTACATGGAAATTTCTGAGGCCAGGCTGGATGGAGACTGAGCAACCTGGTCTGGTGGAAAGTGTCCCTGCCCATGGCAGGGGGCTTGGAATGAGGTGGTTTTGATGTCCCCTCCAACCCAAACCCCTCTATGAAAAGGATTATAAATTTTACATGCTCCAACTACAGTTTAAACAATGGTTTTGGGATATTATGAGCAACGGGACCACTGGGGGACATCTTAAAGCATGATTTATTGCCTCAATTTATTGCCATAAGAACATCTTCACTGCATACCTTCTATATGTCACTGTCAGGAGTTCGTAGTCAGTGGTCACAAGAGCACAGGTTGCAGAGGTTTTAAAATGTTTATTAGCCAGTAATCTACTGGCACACATATTGTTTTAACTTTCACACCCATGGCTAATTAAACTGTATCACATGTCCTGACACAATGTGAACAATTTTATCCAATCATACAGTGACTCACAAGGCAACTTCCTACACCTTAAAACTTCTTATTACCTTTATAACTACTTTTATATCTTAACTTTAAAACTTTTCACTACCTACCTTAATATGTCTCTGCTTAAACTACAAACCTACATTCTTACTTATGGTCTCTAAATTTGGAAGCCTTTTCCAAGGTCTCAGGTCGAACCCTGTATTCTCTGCTGTATTTGGGCCTGTATGCATGAGGTTCTGAGAATCCTCTGTGTCTTGATTTCCTACACAATGAGGATAAAAAACCCAAGATGCTGGGAAAATTAAAATAATTTAGATTAAATTTAAATTAAATTAGAATTCAAAACCATGCTATAATAAGAAAAATTTTCAGGGAAAAAAGTGAATGTAAATTAAATCCCTATTCTCCACTACTCCACAGCTGAGCAAATGTATTCTTTAAATTCAGTAAGTGAATCAGCACTATTAAACAACAAAATATTTGTATGTTTGTATATTTTAAAACACAATGTTACATCTGTAAAAAATTTCAGGTTTCTTTATTCTGTCTAGTCATTCTATTTATTCCAAGTTCTTCCTTTGCCTTCTTATTCTACAGATCATCATCATCATATCTTAAAACACCAAAGTTTCTGTTTTATGAATATCACACCTCTATGGTTAAGAAGATAAATGGCCTCACTTCTGAAATTATTTTTGAGATACATTTTCTTAAACTGGATACTAAGATCCTAAGGAGTAAAAGAGATATTGGAGAAAAACTAGGTAAATTCTACTCCATTATGCTTCTTCAAGCTGTGGACATAATGAGAAAAGAGAAAGATCAACAAAAAACTTCACTCTAAAACAATACTTCAGAGGAATTTTGTTAACAAGGACTGTTCTGCTCATGTAGTAACGGCCACAAAACACACCAGAGAGCAAACCCCGCGTGGGATAGAAACAGTGGGATCAAGGTGTAATATTGTTATGCTGTCAGAAAAAAAGGAAGGAAGAAGATGAATTTAAGAGACTGAAATTAAGATGGAGGAGTCTGTCATGCAGCAACAGCTTATGAGAGTTACAAACCCAACATATAAACACAAAAAGCAAAGCTGACATATTGGATAACCACAAAGGCAGCTTATTCCAATATACTCTCAATTACAGTCATTCTGCATTACACAAAATGAAAAAAACAAGTTCAGAGCAGTGCAGTATCACACCACCATCTCAGTTTTCACCTTGTCAGCCTCCCCAGCCTCCTGCCTGGGCAAACACCTGTGGGAAGAGAAGGCAGTTTGCCCTCTTCCAGCAGTGCCACACCCTGCCCCAACACAGGAACACGGAGCACAGCAGCTTCCTGCACTCCGCACATCACCGGGGAAGTTCAAGGTTTTCTTTAAGGTGAATCCCACAAATCCAGCTGAGCCTCAGCTGTGCAGCACCTCTCTCAAACCAAGCAGCTGTGGGCAGTGGCCTCTCTCCAGCAGACTGTGACATGAGAGCAGCCCCTCATCTGCGTTCTGTGGAGCTGCCCCGGGAGCGCCACGGCACAGTACCAAGAGCTTCATTACGCTTTGGTAACAGGAAAAACAAGCACCAAGGCTCATCTTACTGCAGAAATGGTAAAGAAACGGGCAAACACGCATGAGAGATTGTTGCACTGAGTCAACAAGAGAGACTCACATAGCTGAAGTACTGAAGACATCTAAACCCACAATCTGTTGTGTACACAGTGATTTCAGAGAGCAAATAACATTTCATTTTTCTGTGCTATGTTCTGGTTGAATTGTCCACTTTTGAGCAATCCTAAATACAAGTGCAGGATTTTAGTCCATATATAACACTAGGTAATATATATTTCCAAGTCCCTCAAATTTAATGTTCTTTCTTCTAATTAGACTTCTGCTGGATCTACAGGCAGTCTTATAAACCACTTTAACCTTATTTTAATTTTTCACTATGAAAATTGTAAGGATTCATTAACTTTGGAAGACATGGCATTACAGCTGTGACATATCATTCCTCATATTATTAACAACCTACTTTATAAATTCAGTGCTTGAAGCACATACTGGCCTTACAAGTTTTATTTTTGTAAAAATTAAGAAACAAACTTAATGGGAGCACACAAACTTAGTTGCCTAGTCATACACAAAATTTTATTTGCTGTAATGACTTTAATATTAGTGTCAAAATATATTTGCAGCAAGTTTAGCAGACACACTAGAAACTAAACACCAACCCCCCAGAAAGAGAAACTGTGTGACTAATATTACTCTTTCCACCTCTCCAACTCTTTGGTAAGATTACTGAAGTAAAAATAAAGTCCAGATTATCACTTTTTGTGTAGTAAACTTTCAGCATATTGTAAATAATTTTAGTCAAAGGTAATACTTTCCCTGCAGAGACTAAGTACCGTTTCAGCTTTTCTTCAGTATCATTCAAATGCCTATCTCAGGGACAGAAAAACTTCAAAAAAAAATTCAGATATTGCTATGAAGTGAAATTGACTACTGTCTATAAAAAAGTTTTTTGGGTACTCTAACTATGTAATGTGAAAAATTATTATTATGTTTATAATGTTTAATATATCATCATAAACCGTAATCCTAAAAACGCAGTACTCCATTGGAAGTAATTTTAAAAAGTGAATATACAGTTCTAGACCAGATACCACAGAGTGGCCGTTTGCTTGAAGGAATAACATTGATGCAATTTGTTCTACATGATGGTCTTTTTTTTCTTTATTATCTGACAAACATTGCTTCTGGCCTAAGTAGCAAAACCTAAAATACTAATAATTTTTTACTTCAGTATTTAAACAAATGGAGTTGATTAATGTATTTGAGAAGTAAAGTTGTACTGAACTGAGTCATCTGCAACTGAGCCTTTACCATTTCATAAAGTCAAATATGATTATGAACATCAATTTCATAATCAAAATTTCCACTTCTTTCCACAGACAGCAGACAACTTGCTCACTTCTAGGTAAAAACTGACCACAGGCTATTCTGTGGTTTTCACATGGAGCAATGCAAAAATACAGCTGATGTTAGCTGGCTGCTCAAATTTCCTTAGCATTAGACGTTTCTTTATATTCTACAGGTGCTGGTGGAAATGCAAAACAAAACCCCTCAGCTGCAGTGCTCGGTGCCATCCCCTTGAACAAGAAAATTTCTACAAGGTTTAGGTGACACATGAACACTTAGGAAAAGCAAACCAAAAGAAGAAACACAGCAAACAGCAACTACCAAGATTCCAAACTCAAGAGTGGATAAACGAGGCAATCAGGAAAGAAGGAATATGAGTGTGAAGGGTAGGTAGCTAAAAGATGTCTAACAATACTAGGACTGTCAGGGCATACAACACTAGGACTGGGCTCAGAGCATGGATAGAAGGAGTAATGCTAGGAATAAAACAGATAGATACTGCTGAGTTCCTCCAAGCAAATTGTTTTTTTAAGCTGAGGAAGAATCTTGCATGGCAATCAACAGAAGACGAAGACTCGACATTCTAAATTACACTGGACAAAGTTCACTGAAGAGACATTTTGGCACTAATATCAAACTGCTCTTCTCTTGCAATCTTCTTCAAACAACTACCTTTGTTAAAGCAGTGATTGTCTAAAGGAACATGCTTGACTGTCTTAAGCAAAACAGAGTCCAGCAGTATCATCAAAAGCAGATGTAGCTACACATAAGTAAGAAAACAGGAACTGCCTTCACTGCTGGGTCACAAACAGTTTCAAGCATTAAATTCAGTTTGTAACATCCAGATTTTGAACAAAGCTTAGGAAAAAGTGTAGGTCTTAACTACTGTATTTTCCATAACTTTTCTTTAGGTGAGAGATTTATTTCTCCATTTTCTGGACTTGCTCAAATTCAGCTAAAATGAGATCTCTACTTTTCACTACATTATGAAGAAGCAGCCAACTGGTTTTTTGAGCTTTCTGCATCCATTTTAACAAGGTTCTACCACACACAAACATCTGAGCCCCATTCCACCTCCCATATTAGCAGCAGCATTTCTCAAAGAGGCTTTTCTCCAAACAATTTTAAAAAGCTATCTTTTCATTCTGAATTAAACAGGATGTAGAGATTGCCACCAGTGGAGGAGAAGGAATCACAAACAGCTATAACCCAACTATTCTAAGGAAATGTAAGCAAGTAATTACAAATAAAACTGCTTACATCCATGCAACTTCTTTGGCAACAGCAGCATAGCATAAGGAAAGCTGCTACAATTCATAACAGCATCTTGTAATAAAACAGCTTTATGCATCCCTCTCAAACTGTTTAGTGCTCAAATCTCATCAGATGGCTGAGTAAGCATTACACTTTGGGACAGTAAATCTCTGTTTCCAATATGCTCTACATTCACAGACATGTACTTTTGCATTCACTGTAGTCACTTCCAGCATAGCACTCATATTAAAAAAAAAAAAAAAAAAAAAAAAAAAAAAAAAAAAAAAAAAAAGCGCAATATATAAAGATATCTGCATGCAATTATGTCTAATCAGCTATCTAGTCTCTGAAACCATTTTGGAACCTTAAAGGATGAGCACCTCAACAGGAACTGACTGCTACCAGCAAAAGCTAATTTGAAGTTGGATTTACAAACATGAAATAGTGTCAAAGAACCACCTTTATACAAGTCACTGTCTCTTCAGACTGTCTTTATCCACATCCCTGGGGCCTATAGGGCATTGCCATGGCATATTTCACTTCCACAGACAAACTAAAAGGTAGGAAAGGGTTTAGAAACCACCACCAAGTCGAAATTCATGACAGAAGATGACATTATACAGGCAGATGCTTGAAGAGCTCTACTTAAGATTGACAGACAGTTCACAGAACAGATAACTGACTTAACTGCAGCATCTAATTATATCTGTACAGAAAAGCACTGGGTACTATGGGTCTTCCAATAACACAAAAGAGCATCATCAGACCTAGTGGCTAAAATTGAAGCCAGTTTCCAAAACCCAGAGAGAAGCTGGCATCTGCTTTTCTCATGGAAGCTGAGTTCTCACAGTCACTGCCCATCAGTGGAAGTCACGGATTTTTGGTCTACTGATGTTTCCAGAACTTGAGAATATACTTAATTTAAGGATAGATTACTGGGCTCAATGTAGAAATAATCTGATGAAAGTTAATGAGCAAGCTCATAGCAGGCCAAGGAAGGTAACTGCAGATCCTCCGACCTGGAACTCTGAATCCAGAGACAAATAATATAAAACAAACAGAATAAATGCTGGAGCCTGCTTACCCAATTATACTTCCTTATAATTTTGTTTTTCTATTGATTTATGGCTTTAAATAAAATGGTCATCAGCACTTGGACTCAATTCCAATACTCCCATGGTTCTCTAAGCAAGACAAAGAGTTTTGGGCAGTGTTTTTGTTTGTTTGAAACTTTCTTTATGTTTTTCTTTCTATGTGAAGTGTGTACATTTGGATCCAGCCACAATATTTTAAAAGCTTTGAGAAATCACCTAATACATTGGAGGTATTAGGAGAACAAACAGGGAAGACAGAGAAAATATAAACAGAGCAATCATCACCACAGATCAACCAGGTGTCCACTGAGTCTAGAATTTAGCCCCAGTAGTAAGATATTTCAAAGGAACACGGGAGAAAAAAATAAAGCAGAAAAGACAATTACAGAGTAAACAAAAACTCACCTAAAACCTGGTCACAATGCATTTGAGCTGAAAACTGACTCATGCACTAGAGGAATGAATCCCCTCTTGTGCTTAACACATCTTCCACACACACCACCAAAATACAAATATCTAATCCTTTTCTTATATTTTCTGAAGATGCAGACCTTAAAAACATGAGGCATTGGAGAGTTCAACAATGTATAATCCAAAATAAACACTGTTGTATGTTAAATATTTGCTGAACTCCATTTTATATAAATAGTTCTTTCTTCCTGTATTATGAGAAAAGGAGAAGGAAAATGGCCTAAATGTTCTTTACTAGAAAAAAGCTTTAGATGGGTTCCCAAGTTCACAGAAACAAAATGATATTCACTAGAGCAAATTCAGGGCTACAGGTAAAAACGCATTTTCTGGAACACACCTCGGATGCAGGGACAGAGATGCCCAATTCAAATCCAGATCAAATGCAAAAGCTTTTTAAATCTGACATTTCAGTGTTAATAGGTGTATTAGAAAAGAATCTAAGTATCTCCATCAGTTTGAGAACACTCACAAGTAATCAACCTTCCTTCCAAACACTTCTTGCTGAAAACCAGATCCTAAAAAATGTCAGTTGAACTGTAGATCCTTTGGAAGACAAGAAGACATAGAAGGTGGAACAAATTTGCAAGATTTGCTCAATGTTAGCCATTTTCATTATTTGAATTAGTCAAAAAATATTTTAATTTAAAATATTTTTTTTTTTAAAAATGAAACTATTATTTCATCTCCATGAAGTACATTATTTCCCCTTTACTGCAGATTTTAATAGTAGAAAGAGCATCCACAGACGTGTGCAAACAAACTTCTTAGAAGAGTGTGTGCTCACGTGTATGAGAAAATGGAGAAGGGTTTATAGGATCAAAAATTATTATTTTTCAGTATCCGAAGTCTTAGAACTGTATTACATAGCAGAGTAAAGGGATGAGAGGAAAAAAACACACAAAGGAAAGGTTTTCTTCAACACTCAGACAGAATCAGGCTACAAGATGAACAAACACAACTTTTGTTAAAGATCTTTTTGTTTGATAGAAATTTGAAACTATGAAATTTCAAATAGAATACAGAAAGCATATTTCCTATTAATTTTGAAGTTCTTCTGGAAAGGTATTTGCATAAAAATGGTTACTAAGCCTATTTTAATAGGTTTTAAATGTTTTTCTTTTATTCAGTATGTGCTTACTACATGTTGATAACATCTAGTTTTTAGAAGTCATCCTTTTATATGTAGTTTACACAATGTGCATGTAACTTTGCAAATGGTTTAAGAAAATAGAACCTAGTTTAACTTAATCATCAACTAATAAGGAGTCCAGCAGAGAAGCAGTAAACAGAGAAGCTCTTTTTGAAAGCTAAATAAATGAGCAAAAAAGGGAAAAAAAGGAGCATAAGTCTATATATACTTATATATTTGCATCAGAAATCCTTGCATTCTGAGTCTCTAATTTAAACTGTAAACAAATGCTGATTTTTAATAATGATCAGTTGTGGGAAACTGCCAAAAATAAAAAGTTATTCCCAAAGAGAAACTGCGTGTACAGAGAATTCTCATATTATGTCTGGTTGTTGTTTATTCTACAAATACATATTAATATTAGAATAGTGCTGTGTTTTCCAGCACTGGTGTTATGAATTATTACTGGAGTTCTCATCAGCATCACAGCTGGTCCAGCAGGTGAGAAGAGATGAAGATGAACCTTTGTCCAGCCAGCCCAGGTCAGACACTCTCAGTGGTCAGCCCAGGGGGACTGGGCAACCAGCAAATGAACTCACAATGGACGAAGACACAGAATGGTGAAATGGCAAGAAAATAGGATGGAAGGGGAACATAAGGGAAGTGAAAAGAAAGAGATTATCACAACTGTTTTAAACTACCATTTGCAAATCAGAGAGCTTTCTCCTCAGAAAGAAAAAAAAAAAAACAAACACCAAAACAAACACACAAACAAAACGAAACCCCCAAACATTACAAACCAAAACAAAAAAAAATAATGAAATCCACAAAATACCAAGAGAAAACAATTTGTGCATATTTAAAAGAAAGTACCCCAAAGACTTAAAGTTAATCCCATGATGTCTCCCTGAAAATCCACTTTTATATTTTCTTCTGCTTTTTACTGTGACTCAGATGTAATATACACAAAGTTTTGGTTTAATTCCTGTTTATCAGACCATCTTGCTATTACAGCTCAAAAGGGCTGATATTAGAGTATAAATCAGAGGAGGAATGTTAGGTTTGAGTTTGACTTTCTTACCTTTTTCTTTTTTAAAAGCATACTGACAGAAGGCTGCTCTAAAGGTTTGTACTTTTCTTTATTTGCTAGTCTAGTAATGTTGCCACATTTCTCCATTATTAACAACTGCAACACAGATGAAAGCACAGATGAAAAGTGCTTTCATGTTTTTAAATCACTTAATAAGAACCTTATCATCTTTTACGATTTGGGGAGGGAGAGGGTAAGGAAGGGAGGTTTTATTCAGCATCTTTCCTTTATTAAATAAGCTACACAAATTATAATTTTTTTATTTCTCAATAAGACCAGGCTTTCTAGACAGGGGAAATTGAAGGCAGGTGTCTCACACTAATAAATATTTTACACTGGGATTGTATTTCTCTCAGGTCACTATTAAAACCAAAGTAAGCCTTGACTGAGAAGTGGAGGCTCCGTATGTACTGGCTAGAAGAGGAAAGTTGCCTTGAGACCTTTTCCCACATGAGCCACCCAACATCTGATTCCATGTTAAAGAATCTGCTATCTTGCCTCTACCTCAAATTTCCTCTGATTATGTAACCATAAAGATATAATGAAAAATCAAGAGATTGCAGAATGCCACTCAAAAACCTTGCATAACAAAGGAAAAGTAAGAATGTGTTCTCCCTCTAGGCAGAATACAAGAAAAAAGTTTTATTTAATGTCTTCAATCCAAATCTATGTTTCAAAATATTTCATTTCCAAAAGGTCACAGGTCCTGCAGAGAAGTATTAAAACTGTAATTGCCAAAACTCAGTTGGATTTGGAAGGGATGCATTAATTTTAACAGAGGAGTTGAGGATGACTCAGGTTTGATGACAAGATGATCAAAAATCTCATCTTGGTGTTATTGGGAATATGAGCAGTGAGAGAAAGTCTGGTCAGCCCAAGCACCTGTAAAGAGCAGCTGTGGCCTCTAAGCAGCAGCTCATCAGTCTCTGTGAACAGTTCAAACCTTCTTCAAAAGTCTGAACGACCTTCATTCCTCTCAGGAAATAACTAAAACAACCCAGCAAGAACTGTTTCAGACTTCTGAGTTATGAACATAGTTTTTGTAATTAGTATTTCACTAAAAAACATGATAAACAAAAGCAGAATGAGTGCCACTTTGTCTTAACAGATTTTCTAAACCCAGTAATGTACAACAGGCAGCAGCTTAAAACAGATGTGAGCAGTTCCAGTGCCATGGTCAAACCAAATATTTTGCAGTAAATCAGAAGTATTTTAGCTTTTCTAATAGAAGAGACAAAATACTCAGGAAAATACCTGCAGTTCCTTAAAAAATGTCAAGCTTTTTTCTAACAGAGGAACAAAAATCTCTAAAGAATATTTATTTTAAACATGTTTATTTCCTGCAGAATTTAATCCCATCATAACACCCACTTAAAGTTAGAATAAATTTAAATGTATACATTCCTAGATGTCTGCAGCTGGAAACTACATGCATAAGATGTAATGAACAGAACTTCCTACTATATCAACCATATTTTTATCTAATGTTAATATAGACAGTGATAACAGCTACCAAATCTTAATCTAGATCTACCTGTCACATTATCTCAAATTTCATGTCAGTAAAACCATTCAATCAGAAAGATATCCAGCTTTCAAATGCTAAGAATCATCAGAGACTTATTTTCTAAAAAAATTGCTTTCTAAACTTAACAAAAGCAGGAAAATAAGGAGTTGCTGCTCATTATCTAACAAAAAAATTACTTTGACTCTCTAAAATTAACACTATTTATTTAGACACAACAACACAGACAAGTAGGGGAAAAAATAAGAGTAAGAAAAAGAAAATCTGAGTGCTTCAATTCAGTTACCAACAATTTTGCATTCCCCTTTGTAAAGAGGGCAGAGAAGAACACATTAAGAGCAGGGGGAGGATGAACTGTTTTCAAATCAGTAATCAAGAGAAAAAGACCATTATGGAATGCTGAATAATGACCTGCAAACTAAAATGAGGCACTTGAGCTGAAGCATCAATCATCCTGATAGGGAAAAGTAATATTTAGATGACTCCTGTACAGTAAAGTAGAACAAACTGCAGTGAAAATGGCCCCAGCAGCTCTGACGTGCGAGGTGCACTTTGATGCTTTATCTTAGGTAAACACCTCTAAGCAAAGAAGGACCCTCCAAGAACAGAGATTACCCCAGAAAACAGCACTGGGTGTTTGACAGAGCCAGCACAGTGCAAACACTCCCACATGTCTGTAGACAAATCTGAGACAAACAAGGGATTAGACAAGGGCTTAATTATCGACACTAATTATTAGTTTGATTTAAAGGTGAAGACAGACACTGACTGCTGTCAGAATGTTTTAAACAAGATGTGTGACATGACATCAGGTATAAGAAATGACCTTCCACTGAAGGATTTCCATAACAAATGTGATAACTTCCCAGTCCCTGAGCCACAACATCAGAAATATGTAGCAGAGAACCATCACATGCTGTTAACAAGCACATCTACAAACCAGACGAGTTTCTGCATTTAAACTATGGGACATTGAAATTATGCACCAGATGATTTACCTTCCACTGAGAGGGCCACAAAAACTATACATTTATCCATCAAGCCTGTCTGTATCTTAGCTGGTATGAACCATATCTGATTCTTCAACTGACACTGAACCAGGCAAGTTATTTCAAATATTAGTTGTAGGCTGCAATACTTGATTACAGCCAATTACAAAGGGAATTAGATGGGTTTCCTCCTTTCAGTTTTTTGAGGTCAAAGGTGAGCAATATGGGTGAGCAGACAAAATGAAGTCAGAGGAACCAGCACTCCCATTCCCACAGTTCAGTACACAGCATTCAAGAACAGGAAAGGAATTCCAAGACACCTGATGAACAATGAATGTATGTTGGCCATATGGGTTTTTACCATAACTGTGTTTTAGTTGTATTTTCAGTATAGAGTCTGTTTTAAAGAGAGACACATTTAGGTGAAAATGCTGTTATAATTTCCAAAATTAACCTAGGAAACAGGACACCAAGTTAGCACATTGGGTAACCCCCAGATCTCTGCAGAACACACCCTCTGGTTAAGGGTTATGGCATTTGTGTCAATCAGATGTTTTGATCAGTGAATCTTCGTCTGCCTCATTTACAAATTGTGGATTTCAAGAGTACCAGAACTCTGAGAAAAGAAAGAACTTTCTAATTTAGCACAAAGCAGTGGAAATAATGGTAAGATAATATCCATTCTCCTAGAGCTCTTTCATTAAAACCCCTTGTAGCACTGAGATGCTTTAACAAGGACCAGACTGCCCACCAAGGATTATCGTCAAAGGAGCCAGTTGTGACTTTAAACATACCTTGCCTTGGAAACTCATCCGACTCCCTGTGCACCAGGTCAGACACTCGATTGCCATAGTGCATCCTGGTGTCGTGGTCATAGGCCTTCAGAGTCTCACTGGAGCTGTAGGACTTCTGTGTGGGCACCCTGCAGTCCTCACTGTCCAGCGAGGAGCTGGTGTAGCGGCACTGCTTCCCGCAGCGGCCCCTGGTCAGCGAGCGGTGCCTCCGGTCCTTTATGTCCATCGTCCTCAGCCAGGCACGGGGCTTCCACAGGAGCCACTCTTCTATTTGGGGCCAGTCACTGTCACCTAACGACATGAAAGGATGACAAAAGGGTAAGTAATGCTGCCACTAGGTTTTGGTTTGTTCTGCTTTCCCTGACTTGTCCTTGAAGAACAATGCGGCTCAGATCGGGAAGAAAGGGATAACCCACATGATGCATCTTCTAGAAATTGAAATAATTGACCTGAATGGGTGAGGAGAAAAAAATTAGATGCTGTAAGATAATTGCATTCTATCTAAATTATCACATCATCAAAGAGTCGAAAAAAAAATGATAAAACAAAAACACTGTCATCTTTTGATTTTTGAATGAACTCTGGTAACAACACAAAACTGACAGAACAATGTTTGTTTTTGTTATGCAACAGAAGAAAAGTAGACTCAAACCAGCTTTAATTATTTCCATTCTTCCTGCAGGATGGCTTGCAATTAAGACTGAAGCATGCAGGAGAGTTCCAAAGAGATTATTCCTATTCAGTGTTAATGCATTACAGAGCTGTACATCACCCTTTAACAATGTGCTCACAAGCAGCAGCAACTGATTTTATTGCCCCTGGTTAACAGAAACCCAAGGCCCTGCTCTGAAGGTGGACAAGGTCTCTCCAGAGGTCCATCCCAACCCTGACATTCCTGCATGGCTGAGTGTTTGAGCACACTTTGGGGATTGGCTGTTCTTGTGCAGCCCAGAACGAGACTGGATGAGCTTCTTCACCACTCCTCAAGATGACCAGACATCCAACTCAGCACTTGGAGCTTTTGAAAACTGTCTAAATCTGTCCTTGTTCAATGGACTGTAGAGTTTCTTACAGTGTGCTTAATTAGGACACCCTTGCTGTGGCATATAGACTTTAATATATGCATCGTTAGCATACAAAAACAGCAAAATGAAAGCTACTGTAGAAAGGAAGAAATACAGTAACAGCACAAACACCCTACCCACTGGGGTACTAATTATTTTCAGTTGTATTAGTATGTATGTCTTTCTCTCATGGCATACTATGCTCAGGTCTGTGCTAGTCCTGAGAAACCTCATGACAAGTTTTTTTGGCTGGAAATTAAATCTTCCTACATTAAAAA
>VZUI01089832.1:0-36907 GCA_013401135.1 Cettia cetti
TGAGGATGAGGATGAGGATGAGGATGAGGATGAGGATGAGGATGAGGATGAGGATGAGGATGGGATGAGCAGGAGGATGGGATGAGGATGGGATGAGGATCAGGATGAGGATGGGATAAGGATGGGATGAGGATGGGATGGGGATGGGATGAGGATGGGATGAGGATGAGAATGGGATGAGGATGAGGATGGGATGCTCCAATCCCACAGCCTGGCAGGGTTCTTCTGCCCTGAGTGGCATCTTCAGCTGTGTTTGGGCCAAAAAAATGAGATTTTGGGGCTTGGAAAAGCCCCACAATCTCTGTAACCACCCACTTCACGTTTGCTAATTGCCTTTCTGCAGGGGTTATTATTGAGTAATGCCTGTTTGGTTGAAAAATTACACCATAAACAGCCAACAGGGAAGGAAATAAATAATTGTTAATAAAAGTCAAAGTGGATTAGCAAAGCAGAAAGGCCAAAAAAGAGCAAGTTTTTCTCTTTTCCTTTTTCTCTCTTTTTCTTTTCCTTTTTCTTTATATTTTTTCTTTTTTCTTTTTTTTTCTTTTTTCTTTTTTCTTTTTTCTTTTTTCTTCTGTTTGGAAAACAACTCCTTGCAAAGATTGGCTTTAATGAAAACTATTCTCCCTTGCAGGGGGGTTAATGCTTTGTCATTTCCTCAGAATGAATTAAAATCTGTCTGACTCCCCCAGAGTCTGCAGCCAGCCTGGAAAAACAGCCTTTTCTTCTGTAAAACAAGGAAAAGGCATCAAAAATTGATGGATTTCTCCTGAGCACACCAGGAGCTTGGAATATTGGATGCAAAGAGCTCAAGTGTTGAGAAAATTGGGAAATTTGGCAGGTTCAGTGACTCTCCAGGGTTTGAAATCTCATAAGATGATGTGCATCTCACTGATATTTAGCAAAAAATCAGCTTCCAGGTCCATTCAAAAGTGGGGGAAATAGGATTGAAAGCCTTAAATAAAGTGTAAAACCAGATATAAATTAGGAAAAAGTGAAATAACCAAGATGAAAATGCTGTTCCTTCACAGCCAGGCCGTGTTTGGGAGTTCTCTGTGCAGCCCCGTTCTGGAAGGAGACACCAGGTTTGCTTTGGCCACCACAAACCTTTGATTTAAAGACTCATTAACATCCCTGCAAAGCTGTGCTTGCCAGGCTGGCTGCTGGGAGCTGTAAAAGTGACTTATGGAGAAGGGAAAAAACGGGAAAAAACGGAGAAACCCCCACTCAGCTCTGCCCTCGGGCCAGCAGCACCATCTCAGGGTGCTCCCCCTTCCCCAGGCAGAGCTGGTTCCTCTGGTTGCTGCAATGATCTCAGGTTTTAAAGCTCAAAAAGCTGATTTTTTAAAAACCAGAAGGCAAAGCAACAGCCCCATTTTGAGCTACTTTGGCACAAATCCTGGGGCAACTCTTTCTTCCCTCTTCATTTTCTCCTCTTTTTATCACAAACTCGTATTTCCCTGCTGTTGTGCCGAAGAAATAAAAACCTCAAGAGCTCAGAGGATGCTGAAATGGATGGCCAAGCCCTCTGCTATTCCTCGTGGCTCCCCTAACTCTTGCCAGCTCAACTTGTGGTCGAGATTACAGCGATAAATCACAAGCTTCTCTTTGAAATAACAGCTCTGATTTCACCCAGGGGGAGGAAGGAGAAGGAGAAGGGCCCAGAGGGTTGTGCAAGGTGGGGGGACGGGGATGGGATGGACTCCCCTGGGCTGGGGGGGGAATGGAGGGGCCCCAAATTGAGCCACACACAATTTCAGGCGTGTCCTCAGCTCGTGGATCTCGGGTGGAAATGTCAGGGAGAGATTTTTCATGCTCCACCTGCTGTCCTTGTGTGAGGTTTGGGTGTCCTCTTGGGCAGGATGGGGCTCAGTTGGGGTGTGCAGCTGCACTGGGATGCTGGGCCGGATCACCTGTGAGGGAAAGGTGCCAAACCTGCAGATTTCTCCCAAAAAACCCTAAAATCTGTGGATACAGCACAGCTTCAGCACCTTTGGGTCCAGGAATGCAGCTCCCCGTGAGGGTGGTGACCCCACAAAGCACACAGGTGATTCCCCAAGGTGATGGGGACACCCCATTAAACCCATACCCAAGAGGGCTCCCCAATTTCTCCTGCTGAGCCCCCTCAAGGCAGAAACAACCCTGAAGACACCCTCAGCTTTTCAGTTAACCCAGGCCGAGTTTCACCTCATGCTTTGGGATCTTCAGAAACTTGCACCACACCCCTATTTTTAGCCTGTCCTCTCAGCCCCAGCTGCTCTGGCTGGGAGACCCTCGCAGGACTCCTGTGGCCAGGCATTATTTTGGGGTATTTTCAGCTGTGTCCATCTGTGATGGGCCAGGCTGGGTGAAGGAACGTGTGGTTTGAGCATCTGTGAGCGAGACAGGCCGGGCAGGAGGAGCAGAAACGGCTCCAAGGGCTTCTTGGCCCTGGCCAGCAGCAAATGTGGAAGTGGCCCCTCCATCCTGGGGTTGGGGAGGGTTAAATGAAGAAAAGGGTCCCTGTGACCAGTGGGGTTTGGTGCAGCTGAGCCCAACCTCACCAGCAGGAGGGGAGGGACGGAGCAGCTTCGTGCCCAAACCCATCTGTGCTCCTAAAGGAGCAGAGAGGGAGGATAAGAGGTTTCTCCTCTTCTGTGTCACCCCTGCAGCTCCTCCTGCAGCTCCTGGCTCTGCCACAGCATCGCTGCTGCATTGCCCAGGCCCTGGTGCAACTCTGGGTGCTGGAGCTCACCCCAATTTGGCTCTCCTGAGGGGCAGATTCACAACTCCCCAGAACCCACGGCCCCAGCGCTTCCCTTTTCTCAGAACAAAGGGTGATGTTTCTCCAAGAACAACAACAACATTGAAAAAATAACCACCACCCCAAAGAAGCAGCGCTGGAACTTTTACTTTCCTTGTGCCTTTTGCTAAATTTCAGGTGGGATTTGGGAAGTTGCTGCAGGTTTGGCAGCTTTCGACTTCGTGTTTTCACTTTTTAAAGCTGCTGCGGTGACCGAGATCTGCCTGCCTCTCTCACACTACCTTTGCCTGGAAATACCCACGGGGACATGGAAAACAAAATAAAAAACATCTCCAAAGGAGACTCTGGTTTCTCTGATGGTCTCACCAGCATTCCTGGTGGCACCAGGAGTCCATGGGTTGGTGGGAGGCAGCTCTGATGCTGCTGGGGACAGGAGCAGCTTCTCCAGAGTTGATGGCCAAGGCCAGCAGTGATGACTCCAGGTGTGGACATGGAGTGGCCACCTGACCTTGCTGATCACAGAATCTTGGAATGGTTTGGGTTGGAAAGGACCTTAAAGATCATCTTGTTCCAACCCCTGCCACGGGCAGGGACAGCTTCCACTATCCGAGATGGCTTCAAGTCCCCTCCAACCTGGCTTTAAACACACCCAGGAATCCAATCCTGGATATTAATCCCTCATCACCCAGCCTTGTGGGGACATCGAGCCACCCAGGGTTTCAGCCTCAGCCAGGCAATGTGGCTTGGATCTCAGCACCAGCTTCATCATCATCATCCACACAGGGGAGGACCACAAGCTCCTGAGTGGCGTCTCCATCCCAAAACTGGTCACCCAGAGCTGTCCCACCTCAGCTGGCCATTTCCACCCAAACATCACTGCAGGTCATGGCACGGAGCATCCAAGCCTGCCCTGATCCCACCCCACACACCAGAGCTGGACTCTGCTCCACACAGTGCTGGCTGCCCTTCCCCTCACCCTCTCCTGCACCCTTCCCAACCGGAGCTTGTCTTCAAAGCACAACGGCTCAGGATTTATAAATAAAAGAAATAAATAAGGTCTTTTAATGTTCAAATTTAGCCCCGGGCAGACAATGTGTCCGCGCAGTGAAAGACTCGGTTTCCTGTCTGTTTGTCGGGGCTCCTTAGAAGCTTCCTCTGCTCAACAAACGCGGCCAGAGGGCGGAAAGGGTAAGGACCGAGCTGAAACGTGAACCGCGGGATTGCACAACACCCCTGGCCGGCGGCAGCCTCCAGGCTCTGGGATCCAGCTGGATCTGCAGGCTGAGGGTGCGGTGTCCTTCGTGCACCCACCTGCCCTGTGGATGAAGATACCCGGGCAGCATCAGCAGGGCAGAGCACCGAGGCAGGGCGGGATGGGGGGGAGGCGCACACCCCGGCCCAAAATAGTTCTTGGGATCCACAAAATGAGTCATTTGATTTCTCGACCAAAAATATCTCCCTGCTCGACACGTGGGGCTGGAAGGAAGAGCCGGACGCCGTCCGCGCCGGGCGGTGCCGCAGCCGGTGCCGCTGGATCCTCAGCCTGGAGGAGCTTTGGGAGGCTGATCCCTGCTGGGAGTGTGGGAAGAGCAGAGCCAGAGCTGAGAATGATGATGCAGCGTTGTTCTTGTGGTATTTCTGGCCCAGCCAGAAGTGGGAAGTATCAGAAATCTCATGAGGCGCGACACGGCCTTGTGAGATTTCCAGCTCTTTTGCAAACCCCCTGAGGCCTGGATTCATCTCTGACCTCGTTTGCTTTCTCTTTTTCTTGTTTATTCCTATAAAACACCCTTTTGCCCTAAAGGGATGCTCAGTTCTGGCTTCCACCTTAGTGTAGATACAAGGACAGGGAAGGAGTGCAAGGATTAAAGTCCCATTCCACCCTGTAACCTCCTGCGCCAAAAACAGTGGGAAAAAAGGGACAAGGAGTCCATCAATAACAGCAGGAGAAAGGAAATCAAGCAGGAAAAATAGATTTCTCCTTCCCTGGCATACTCAGTATGGCAGAATAAGCCCTCCTGCCCAGCCCTGCAGCTTGTCTGACACAGCATTTATTGGCTAAGGAAAGTTGGGAATGCCAAAAAAAGCTCCTTTATTAAGGACTCTGTTAAATGTGTTTCTTTCCACATGAATGTCCCCAAGCTCAGCTCCTGCACCCATGCCCAGCAAGTTGGGGCTTCAGGGACACGGGATCCTGCAGCAATTCCAGGGTCAGACCAAGGGAATCCATCTCCCAGCCTGGCTGGAACACCAGCTCCCCTCCACAAAGCACTTCTATTTCCTTCAGGTCCAAAGATGAACACTCGGACAAAATACCTTGGGGAATTTTCCTTGGAGGATTTTGTTTGCTCCAAGCCCCAGCCAAAGCTTCCAAGAATAGAGCAAACCTCCTGGGAGGAGCAAATATGACAATAAAATCATTTAGGTCAGAAAAGATCTCTAAGATCATCAAGTCTAGACATTTAACGAGCCAAGGCCACCACAGATAGAGGTGACAGAGGAGAGGCTCAACCCCTTTATGAGACACCAGCGAATCCACTCACAAGGAAAAGAGGTTTGGCAGCTCTCAGGGCTTTTCCCCTTCGAGATCTTGCTCCAGCCCTGAGAGACACAAAACCAAGAGGGGGTTTTAGGGCCAAGCCTGGCGCTGACAGGAAAGCAGCTCACGCCCCGCTTCTCACCCGCCGAGATGTAAATGAGCCCCGAGGCCACTCCTGCAGCACTCATGGCTTTTTCTGACAGAATTTCTGCAAGGAAATTCTGATTTTTGAAGCGGGGGCACCCCCGGGCTCAGCGTCCCACGGTGGGAAACCCAGGAGCTGAGATCTCGCTAAGAGCAGAGCTCTGCAGCTTAATTAATTCTTGGCAGAGGCCAAAGTCTGACTCAAGGCTCGTTTTGTCACAAGGAATGGATCTCACCCTGGCTCATCCCAGCAGGAAAAGTCTGCTGTGACTACTCAGTAGGACAAAATAAATATTTATTTAGTGAGGTTTTTTTTTCTCCGCACATGGGTTTTGTGCATTGCAGCTCATTGGTTTAAATTTTTTTCTGCTTGCTTCAAAAGTTTGGTCTCAAGCCAGAATTCCTCTTAAATTCCAGATTCAGGAGGAGGCTGTAACACAAGCACACATTAAATAGCTGGAAATGGAGAGGGGTTACAGGATGGGGAGGACTTTTTTCAGCTCATTTCAGTGAAACTCCAGGTTTTGCCTGTACAAAACTGAGAGCAGCTCTTGGTGTAGGGGGAAAGGACTTGGGGAACTTTTTTCTGCAGCTCTGTGAATTTTCAGAGCTTAATCACTTGCCTTTTCTAGGCAGTGTGGCTGCCTCAGAACCAGATGAGATGATCACACCTGCAGACTCTGAAGCTGAAGCATGTGATGGGAAGATGCTGGTTTTGGGGAGAACTGGCTCTGTCCCAAATCCAGCCTGAGAAAAGCTGATTGAATGTCCAGGACAGCAGCTCTGACTCTGCCAGCCTCTATTTGTGACCAAAAAAACCCCCCCAAATAAAATAGCTAAAACTACAGAAAAGTAAGGAACAGGAGAGATATGATCAACTCACCACAATTTCTTATCTCAAGAGAAAACAGAGGTGTGCTGAAGTCAGCTCAGACTGGGGTCACAGGTCCACAGGCCACCTCAGGCAGGATTCCGGGAACGCCGGGGTTCCCACATCGTGCCCAACTGGCAGCTCAGGCTGGAGTGAACCTTTACAGCACCAATAAAAGGGAATAACAAACGTTACCATTCATTCCCATCCCCCTGTTTTAAGATCTGGCCCTGCCCTGAAATCAGATCCCATCTCTGGCAGCACCTCAGCGTGCATCGGTGACGGCCACACAAATCAAGAGTGAATTATTAAATCCACCGGGCTCGATTCCAGCCTCACCTCTCCTGATAGCCCTGCGGGGCTGATAAGGAACAGGATGTCTCAAGGACTGGGCTGTGACCAATGAGCTCCTCCTGAACAGCTCCTGCTTGCTTGGAGATGAATGAATTCACCGTGGGGCAAGGTGAGAAGCAGCCCCAGGGTATTCAGCCTTTGGGAAATGAACCTCCATGGACAGGAAAAGATTTTCCTGCACCTGGGGTTGCTGCTCCTGTGCAAAAACGCTCCAGAGGCTCCAGGCATCTTTTATTGCCTTCCTTTCATTTCTCACTGTGGAAAGAGGCTGCTACAAACTCCACCAGTTTCATAAACATGATGGTGAAATCCCCAGTTTTCCACTCTCGTGCTTAATGTTTAAACTCTTCAAGATGTGGCTGCCCCATCCCTGGAGGTGTCCAAGGCCAGGTTGGACGGGGCTTGGAGCAGCCTGGGACAGTGGAAGGTGTCCCTGCCCTGGCCAGGGGTGGGGCTGGATGAGCTTTAAAATGCTTTCCAACCCAAAACTTTCTGAGATTCTGGGATTCTGTGATGAGCCAAAATTAGGAGAGAGGACCAGAAATGACACAGTGACTCCTTTTCCTGCAGCAGCTCAAAAAGATGATGTCACTTTACCAGAAATATGGAATAATTTCCCAACAAGGAAAAACCAAGGGAGGTTTTGCTTTCACATTGAGACCTCTGCAGTTTCAAAATCACAGCAGGAAGAGCTCCAGGCCAGGTAAAATAATTTGGGATGGAGGGGCTTATCAAAGGTCATCTAGTCCAAACTACACAAAGTCCTCCCTGGTACTCAAAACCCTCCTTCAATGACATCTCCTGACTTCATCCTTACAGCAAGAAGCTTCACCCAGAAAATCTGATGGGGGAAAATTAAGAAGCTGTGCTTTTTCTAAACACCCCAAACCACTGCCCTTCTTGAAAATTAATTTTCCCTGAGCCGCCAGTGCTCTGTATTTCATCAGAGGGCACAGCCCTCAGCCTGAGAAGATGGGAAGGACATTGCAGGGGATCACCATCCTGAGGGCTCACACCCATCCTGCCCTGCTCCAGCTGGGACTCGATGTTTCTCCTGGGGGAGCTGCACCCCATGACTTTGAGTGCCCAGCTGTTTCTCACAACCCACGGCAAGGTTAAAATTACCCCAGAATTTCCAGGCTCTGGTAGAGACCGAGAGTTCCCCACATCCCCCCTCGGGCAGGGCCACGGGGGTGGGCACAGGGGGCTGTTTCCCCCCCACTCAGCCTGGTGTTGGTCTCCTGCCTGAGTCTCAGCCCCACAAAAGGCACCCAGCACCATCACTGCCTGTGGGCAGGGAGGAGGAACCAGACACCGTGCAGCAGAGATGCTCCTCAGGAGGAACCCAGGAGACTCCCCCTCTTCCAGGAGAGGCTGCTGCTGTGTCCTGGAACCCCTCTCTCCTTGCTGATCCCATCCCCACCCAATCCAGCTCTCGGCCATCACTCCACAGGGGTTGGTCCCACAGCCATGAGGGCATTAGGGGTGTCCCTGGAGAAGGGGAGGGTGCTGGGGGCTGTGCTGGGGCTCTCACCCTCCCTGCTGCAGCCCAACCCCTGCTCCAGGCTTCCCTCAGCCACTGGTTTTGGGGTTCAGCTGGGCCACGCTTGCTCCTTGCCCTCCAGGGATCTGTTGGATGATTTTGTGTAGGCCCAGGGCTGGACATTTGGCAGGGCAGATGTTCACCCTTCCCTGTCAACCTCCTGAGCTGCACCAGCAATGAACCTCCCTCCAGCCACCACCATCCCTCACTTTCCCCCACCTGCTCCATCTCCTGCTCGTGGTGAACACCACAGACCACCTTCCCCACCTTCCCCACCACCAGCCTCCTTCCTCCAGGCTCTCCTTGCCCTTGCTGCTGACACCACAAGTGAACATTTCCCACTGATCTTTCCTTCCTTGCCTGAATGAAAGCAAGTGGCCCCTGCCCTTCCCCACCTGAAGGCAGATCTCTCCTTGGATCAGCTCTTCCTCAGACCTCACCCTCTGCCCAAGGAAGGACTGGAGATCACATTGCTCGTGAGAATTTAGGATCAGATGGAGAAAACTTGGGTTGAAGCAGCAAAGCAAATCAGCAAATTTGGAATATTTGGGTGGGTTTTTTTTACAAAAGAGATATCCAGACCCTCCTCCAAAACAAAACCAGACCATTTCTGGGACAGAAATGTAAAAACATTCCCCAAAATGTTCCCCCTTGCTATTTTCTAGCCGTGATCCCTGGGAAGACCAACCCTGCAGACCTGTCCATGGGCCAGATTCACCTCGGGGAGAAGTGGTTACCTCTCAAATACAGAACAGAAAGACACAGGCAGGGAATCCCTTGCTTCAAACCACTGTTGTTTCCACATCCCTCAGTCCTCCTTCTGAAGCCCAACAGAAGAAAAAGCAGGAACCATGGGATGCTGGAAATTGATATTATTGAAACTAATTGCTCTAAATACTAAAAGTATTGTTATTCTTTTGGGGTTTGGAGCAGCCTGGTCCAGTGAAAGGTATTCCATCCTCTAGGGAGGGGCTGGAATGAGATGAGCTTTAAGGTCCTTTCCAACCCAAATCCTTCCATGTTTCCATGATTTGCATTTCTCTGAAAAACACCCAGCACAGAGTAAAGAGGTTTTACATAACCCATGTGAATTATTCTCTCAGGAAGAGCTGGAGCAACTCTTCAGAACACCCAACTACATTCACACATTGGGGTGAAAAAGAGGGAAAAGGAATATTTCTCCAGCTTGGAAAATTTTTTTAACCATCACATTGCAAAGACCTCCTTGTGCAATGGCCTGAAATGCCCTTTTGCTTCTTCCCATTTCCATTTTAGGGCTGGCACCAAGCTCTTCTGAGGAGCAGCAGCAGAGGCTGAGGTCACCTGGTGGCTCTGGCTCAGCCAGACCCACAGAGAAAGCTCTGGCTGGTTTTTATGGCTCCTGGGTGTTTGGTCACTGCAAACAAATCACCTGCAATAAAAACATGCCAGGGCAGCACACAGCGCCCAGGCACACACAGACTGAGGGGGGAGGGAGGGGATTTCAGCCAGGACCTGGTCTCGTATCAAACCCAAATTTCTGAGCAGATATTGCTGGGTTTCTCCTCGTCCCTGTGCTGCTGTGGCTTGGGTGCAGCCTCTTCTCACCACCTGGTGTCTGGTGTCCAGGCAAAGGCCTGCAGAGGGAGAGGGCAGCTGTCAAAGCTGATTCTGAGAACTAAGTGGCTGTCACGTTTTCTGGGGTTTGGGATCTCCTTTCCACTGCACGAGACCTTCCTGCAGCCAAGCCCAGCTTGAGGAAATCCTGCAGCTTCAGCCTCCTCATCCTCAGCTCTTCCCATCACCTCCTCTTCCTTCTTTTGAGGTACCTGAGATGCTCAGAGCTGAGGAGATGCCTTTGGCTGATCCTTGTGTTACCTCCACAGGTCTGACCTCATGGTTTGGCCCTTGAACCAAGTCCCACCATCCACCCAAACCAAAAGACAATTGAAAAGTGTCACACAAAACCATGTAAAAAAAAAAATCAGTCACAAAATGGGGCAAGGCCCTTGAGATCCACCAAAGTCAACTCTGGATGGGTTTCCCTGCCAGGTTTCCATCACCAACCATCATCCTTGGCCATAAAACCACCCAAGGGGGCATAAATCCCTCTGGAAAAGGAGATGGGAGCCTGCACACAGCTTTCCTGCCTTCCCAAGGAGACAGAGCCCGTGTGGGGATGGGGCAGCTCCCACTTCACCACAGGAAGAGCCAGGAGAAGCTCTCTGTGGACAGGCTGCTGTGCTGAAATGGGGGCATTGAGCAATCAAACCAGTGGGAGAGCCTGGTGTCTAGAAATAAAAAGTGACTGTTTGTTTTCTAACGCCCCGAGAGGCGCCGGGGGGGCCGGGCCCGGGCGGGCTCAGGTTGGAGGAAGCAGCTGGAGCTGCTGGCTCCTGGATTCCCGAGCAGTTCAACTGTGAGCTGCGACCTGCCACTGACTTGTGGTCGCAGAGCACTGGATGGAGAGGCCTGCAGAGCTTTTCCTCTTTCTCCGGGTTGGGTTGGGGTAAATCTCAGGATTTAGCTGGAGCAAAGCTCGCCTTCCTCCTCCCCAGCACACCAAACTGGTTCTTCACGCAGATTTGGCATTGGGAAACTCTTCACACTGGGTTTCAGGCGTGTGGGAGGGGTGGGTAGACACTTGCTGTCCTCATGGACACTGAATTCTTCTCTTCAAGCCACTTTCAGTGGTGTTCTTGGCGTTTGCTGAAGGACATGTCCTGGGGAACTCCAGAAACACATGATGAGGAAGATTAAATATAACCCAGGATATATCCCAGCTCTTTTTCTTCCCAGAGGCCCAGCTGCCTTCCAGCCACAAATCTCTGGAGAAAGGCTGGCTTTGAACCCAAATGACATCCCTGAGTCAGTGAACAAAACATCAAGGGGCTGCAGTGTTGATCACATCCTTTGCAGCACCCAGAAATCAAAATGTTCCCGTGTCCACCATGGAGTGGATGTCTTTAGGCTGAAAAATCTTAGAAAATTCCCCCAAAATCATAGAAAATTCCCCCAAATTTCCTGCCCTGGTCCACCCTCCTCTGCCAGATGTCAGGAGGATTTGGTAAGCACATGGTTCCTTCCCAAATATTATTGAGGGAATCCTGTATATCCTGCAAGTTAAGGTTTCCTTCATGGAAACCAAGCTCCAGTCTCCTCCCCATGTGGAACCTCCTGCTCCTGAAGGCAGGAGTTCAGCCTGGACAACTCCCAGAAATTCCCTTCCCATTCCCACAAGGTTCCTGGGAAGCAAGGAGATATCCTGACATCAAGCAGGAGTTTGATGGTGCTGCTGCTCTGACTCCAAGTGTGGGAAACCACCTAGAAAAACAGCAAGAATTTTGGGGAGGATGGTCTGAGCTTCTCATTTATGCTCCACTGTCCTGCTACACCAGGAGGATCATTCAATGGAGGGGATGCAGGGGATAAATCACCCCCAGAGTTTGGGGACAGGGTCCTCAGCCAAAAACTTGGGCCACTTTTGGGACTAGCCAGCAGACAAGCCACTGACAGAGAGGAGCCCACACGGGCACTGAGGTTTCACTTCAGGGAGGTGACAGAGAGGAACCCAAATGAACAGAAACCAACGAAAGTTTTTGAGTCACCAGTCGCCCAAAACCACCAAGGCAGGGCACAGCTGCACCAGCAGCTCCCTGGAGCTGCCCTGGCAAGGTGCAGGGATGGCTGCCCAGGATGCAGACACTGCCTCTGGACTGGGGCACTTCCACAGCCCACCAGCTTCCAGATGGGGATGGCAGTGCCAGGAAAAGCGAGAGACATGCAGGAATTCCCTCTGGAATTTCAGAAAAGCCACGGTGACTCTGGGCCAGAGCACCCCTGTGTGAAATCAGAGCAGTTACCTTGAAACCTGCTCTGGAACATCAGCCTCAGAGGTTTCCTCATGATGGATTGCAGGATGGGGAAACCCAGCTTAGGCCTAAACTCGAGCCAAATCCAGGCATTAAACCTCAGCCCAACACTTCTGCAAGCCCCACCTGAGCTAAAACAGGATCCCTGCCCACCCCATTACCCTTCTTGCATCCCACTGGCTTCTTCCCAGTCCCTCCTCACCCACCAGGAATTTCCCCTTGGAATCTCTTTGGGATGGAAGCCACGGTGCTGCCTAAGGTCCCAATCTGAGCTCTGAGCTCTGAGACACGCTGGCAACACTAAAAATAACCAGAGCAATAAAAGGCACCTCAGCTCCCCACGGCTGTTCCGTGGTCTGGGGTGGAAATTGAAAGAGCCCTGGGCAGGAGCAGGTGGCTCCAGGCGAGCACAAGGTGATGGTTTCTGAGGAAGGACTTGGCCCTGCACATCTGGGGAAACCACGAGTGGGGTTTCTGGTGTGCCAGGCTCCAGCCCATCGTGTGCTTCATGTGTTGCTCCAGCACAGCCCACAGCAGGTGCCTCGCTGCCACCTCCACCCTGCCAGCCCCACAGAGGAGAGGCTCCCTCATCTCTGCCCTGCCAGCCCCACAGAGGAGAGGCTCCCTCACCTCCACCCTGCCAGCCCCACAGAGGTGGGGCTCCCTCACATCCACCCTGCCAGCCCCACAGAGGTGATGTTCCCTCACCTCCACCCTGCCAGCCCCACAGAGGAGAGGCTCCCTCACCTCCACCCTGCCAGCCCCACAGAGGTGATGCTCCCTCATCTCCACCCTGCCAGCCCCACAGAGGTGATGTTCCCCCACTCTCTGAGGGAGCAGAGAGGGCTGGAGCAGGATTAAATCCTGTGGAATCCTCAGGAAGAGCAGAGAAAGGCTGAGCGGTGCTCACCGTGCACCTACAGGTGCCATCCCCACCTCAGTGGCACAGCATCCCAGTGTTGGGATGTTGGGGTCTTCTTTGTCTTTAGGATCCTGGTGCATCCTAAAAAATCTTGGTGTGCAGCCAGCTCTTCTCACAAGCACCAAACACAAGTGCTGCAATGCCTTGAGCATCCCACCAACAGGGCTGGGGCAAGGAGGGAGGAATTCCCTAAATCCTCATGTTTGATCACAAACTTCAAGGTGGTTCTCCCATCTCAGGGCACCTCCACAGACCAGACCCCTGAGAAGTCAGGATGGAGAAGTGTCCTGGTTTCTGCTGGATTGAGTTCATTCTCTTCTCAGTGGGGATGGGCAATTGTATTGTGCATCACTTGCTTCCCCTGGCTTTTATTCCTCTTTTCCTTTTCATTACAATTGCTTTATATTTTTAAAATTGGAATCCCTGACTGGTTTGTGTAGAAAGGACCTTAAAACTCATCCCATCCCACCCCCTGCCATGGGCAGGGACAACTTCCACTGTCCCAGGCTGCTCCAAGCCCCATCAAACCTTGCCTTGAGTATTTCCAGGGATGGGACAGCCACAGCCTCTCTGGGCAACCTGTGCCAGGGCTTCAGCACCTTCACAGGGAGGAATTTCTTCCCAAAGTAAAGAAGTTCTTCCAAACATTAAACTGTTCTCAATCCATACGGGTTTTTTTCCAACTCCCCTCTCCCTGAAGGGGTAACAGGGAATGAGGGAGGCACCTGGCTGTCAGCTGGGATTACACCACGAGAGGACAGCTCCCATTTCCCATGGGAAAAGGGGAAGTTTTTGGACACAACCATTAAAAACTGCCCCCACGCCATGACCTTGAAGCATCACACCCAGCTCAGTGCTGTGAGGGATGAGCAGGGGCACATCCTCCTCCTTGCTCCCTGGAATAGAGGCTCCCCAGGCGATCCCATTTCCCTCCCTCCATGGCATTACAGCATTTTGACTCATCTCTTTCCTGCCTGGAGATGAATCCAGGGAGTTCTGGAAGAGGAAGGAGGTGACAGAGGCATAACACAGACCCCACCACAGGTAAAACCAAATTAGGGGCAAATCAGAGGTCCCAGACTCACCCCAGCAGCTCTGAGAGCCCACTCATTGCACCCAAAAACCACATTGCAAGAGAAATACAAAATATAGCACTTTAATTGCAGGGAGATATAAAAATTTACCAAAAAAAATTTAATAAACCTCAGGCATACAATAAATAGGCAGCTTTGGTGGCACGCACACACGTGCAGTCCTGCTTTGGGAGGCACCAGCAGCTCCCCAGAGCTGGGGCCACACACAGAGGCTGTGAAAATGAGGATTTACACATGGATGACGCTGCCTGGACACGCTTGGGGGAGCCCCACACGTGTGTCTGGGAGGGTGAAGCCAAGCTATTCACACTATGCTGCAATCTTGAAAAATTAAAATTCTATATATTTATATAAACTCTGGCTCTGGTCAGGAAAAATTAAGATTCCTAGGTTTTCATATTCAATATTTACATATAGAATCTCTGCATCCGTTTCCAAACTTCATTTTGGCATGAAAGAGAAACACATAAATCTCACAGCAAAACTAAAGAGGAATTTCAGGAGTTCTCTTTGGGAGGCACACCCTGCTTTCCATCAGCAGGACTCTTTAAAGGGGGAAAGCTGATTCTTGGATATAATTTCCTAAATTTGAGCATTCTAAGGCTTTTCCAAGAGTCTCCTCCTATCAAATTGCAGCTCTCAGCAAGGTCTGAGTCGCAGATCGTTGGGGCAGGTGGTTACAGCTGTTGATTTTTGGTTCTGCTTGACTGGCCATTAACAAAGGCAACACAAAGCAAAGCCAGCCCTGACCTTCCTGCACAGCTTGGATGCTGCCTTGCCCCCAGCCATGAGCTACAGACAGTCCTGGGACTAGAAAAATCACTTTTATCACCAATTGTTTACAGTACAAGCACTGAACATCCAAGCTATTTGCTCACGGCAATTTTCACATTTTCACTGCTGGATTTATACAGACTCTGCACTGGAAACAGCAAAGTACAAAACCAACCTTTCCAAAAAAACCAAAAACAAAACAAAAAAAGGGATTTTAGGCACTCATGGGACTAATGTGGGTCTGGATAAGGGAGGGGAGCAGGGTCAGACTGCAATTTGCCGCGTCGTGCAGATGTCCTGGAAGATCCGATAGCCCTGCTCATGCTGGGGCTCCTCAGCCATGGGCAGCATGGGGCTGGAGCTGCAGCTCTTCCCAGCCTCGTCCACCACCTGCCTCAGGTACAGCTGCTCCACCTGGGACAAGGGAAAAGGTCAGAAATCTCAATATTTACCTAGAGAATCTCTGCATCGGTTTCCAAATTTCACTCCGCTTTGGCACGGAAGAGAAACACGTGTGCAAAGAGAATCCTCTTCAGGACACCTCCTGCTGCTCCATCCCGTGGAGACAGGGTGGGGACACCCAGCAGAGCACAGGACAGAGGAACAGGGCCAGGACAGCAGGTCTGACTGCACGAGACCTGCAGGAATAAAGGAGCAGCCCGGGAGCTCCTGCCTGCAGGGATGTTGAGGTGCAAGGACAGGCTGGGGGATGTCCCAGCACATCCAGAGTGATCCACTGGGACAGACAACCAAGGCAACAAGAGGGACAAGGTCAGAAGCTGTGCAGGAGGTACAGGAGCAGCCTCTGACCTTGTAAAATCCCCACAGGACCTCACTCACCTGGTGGGTCTCTGCCACACCCTCCCTGTGCCCTCCCTGTCATGTCCCTGCTGCCACAGCCTGGCTGGCCCAAGAGGTTCCAGAAACCCCCTGCCCTGAGCCTTCCCAATGCTAAAACTGCTGCAGCTTCTCCAAGGAGGAGTTTCTGACCAGAGCCATGAGGATTGACCCCACACCTCATCCCCTCCCTCACCCTCCTAAGGTTTCCCAGCCCCGCTGCTGCCAATCACGGCTGCTGGACACATCACTGACTGATCCCAAATCCACCAGCCCAGGGATTTACTTCCCCATTCCCCACAGGAAAAGGCAGAAGGCCCAGTGCCAACGCAGGATCAGGAGGAAAAGGAAAGATTTCCCTGCAGCTCACAAAGCTCACGCCTTTAGAGAGTTTCATTTGCAAACCCAGCTCCAGGAATTTGATCAGCAGCCCAAGCACCTCTCAGGAGGCTGTGGAAAAGCACCACACTTCCACCCCCCATCCATGCCCCGTGGCTCCAGGGGCTGGAGCTCTGCTGGCAGAATTCCCACCTCGTCTGGGTCCCTTTTTGTCCCATACCTGGACAAGGATGAGTTTACACCTCAGTGGCACCGCATCTGGGAACTCCTCCCCGAAGCACAGCATGACTCTGCTGTCTGGGAAGCGGCCCTGGTTGTTGTAGTACTGCTGCAGCTCTGCAAGGACAGAGGAAAAATGGGAATTTGCCCTCCAGAGGCTGCTGGCCTTTGTTACACATCCCAGGGAACAAACACCCTGCAAGGGAAGCTGTGGGCTCAAGCAAAGCCTCCAACTTTGGAATTTGCCACACAACCCAACACACCCCGTTATTCCTTCCTAGGAGTGGTAAGGAGGCTCCTCCAGAGCACTTGGGAAGCCAGCAGTGATGGCTTCAAAGTGGTAAAAGGAAAAAGGGCTCCACCCTTTCAACCCCACCACAGGGCCCAAGGGGGTCTCACACTGGGTTCGAGCTCCAGAAACTCATTGTGGATTATCCCATGGCTTTGGGATCCCAGAACTGCCTCAGCTTTTCCAGAGAGTTCCTGGCCACACTCATCTGTTATCCCACCCCCTCCTCCACCCTCTTGAAGGTTTCCCAACCCCAAACTGCTGCCATCCAGGGCTGTTCACCACATCTGCTGGCTGATCATCTCCAACCAACCAAGGCAGGGATTTATTCCCCACAGGAAAGAGCAAAAAGCACCAAAAAAGCAGGAGGCTCCCACAAACCTCGGAAGAACAAGTTGGTGTCAAAAATCTTCACCACATCCTCCCGGTCCAGTTTGTTGGGCCTGTCCTTGTAGGCCATGGTGTTGCCACTCCAGAAGACCCTGCCCTGGCACAGCCTCTTGATGAAGATGCCCTGCTTGTTGCTGTGCAGGAGCACTCCCCTCTCCAGGTGCCCAAAGAGCTTCCTGGTGATCTGCTTCTGCCGGTCGTTCTGGATGGCGTCTGCCGAGGGGAACCGGACGTGCTCCAGGGCATCGGGGGCGTAGAGCTTCTCCCCATGGCCCGAGGGCTGCCCCAGGGAGATCCTGCAGCCCTCAGAGCACGAGGTGCTGACGTGGCCCACCAGCCTCCCGCTGTAGTAGAAGCTGATCACCATCTGGGAATAACCTGGGAGGAGATGGACGGGCACGTGTGGGCAGGAAAGGACAAGGCTGCTCCTCGCTGCCGTGCCCAAATCCCAAATTTCCTGGGAGTGGATCTCTCTTGGTGGAGGGACATCTCCCCCAGCCTGGTCCAGTGAGAACTCCCAGAGTTAGAGGGTCATGGAATGGTTGGGGCTGGAAGGGACCTCTGGGGATCACCTGGTCCAAGCCCCCTGCCCAGGCAGGGTCACCTGGAGCAGGTGACACAAGAACAAATCCAGGTGGGGCTGGAATGTCTCCAGAGAGGGAAATCCCACAACTCCCTGGGCAGCTCTGACAACTTCCATGGGAAGTTTTTCCTCATGTTGAGGTGGAACTTCTGCTGGTTTAGTTTATAGCCATGAAATATATTGAACCTCTTCCTCCTGCCTTTGCTCCACACTCCCCCCTGCCACGGGCAGATCCCCCATTCCAAAGGCTGGCTGATCCCAGCATCCCAAGCAACTGCTCCCTGCCCACCAGGCAGGATTCATCCCAGCATGGAAATGTGGATAACCAGGAGGGTGCAGCACCTCCTAAACCCAAAGCAAAGCCTCCCTCAAGGTGAGGGACAGAGTCAGAGTCACCTCCTGCCACCACAAACAGAGAGGGGCACCTGCTGGCCAGGTGAGGTGCCTTACCTGAGTGATACTGCTCGTAGCTGGAGTATCCATTCATCAGGGGCAACGCTGTGGGCACAGAAAGCCAAGCTGAGCCTGCATTCCCAGTTCCCAAATCCCAATCCCCCAGCACCCCCCACCAGCCCCCCCATTTTCTGTCCCAGGTTTCCCAGCTCCCACATGGGAAATGCCAGCAAAAGCTCCCAGCTGGATTTCTTAATGAGCACTTCAAACGTCCTTAATAAGACAGAACAAACTGCTCCCCGTTCTGTATCCTCTCACAGGAGAATTTTTCCTGCCCCAAAAATCTCCCAAATACCACACAAGGTGCTGGCTACTTACCAGGGCTGGGCTGCTGCACCCACCAGTCGGGTATTGGGGGGTTCCTGCAGGTCTCCTGGGGGGGTGAGGGGCTCCTCTTGATGATCCCCAGGTACTCATCCACACAGGAGGGCTGTGGGGCAGCAGACACCGAGATCAGGGCAGGTTTGATGCCTCCAGCAAGGCACTCAGGGAGGGTGCAAATGGCAATGCCAACCAATTTTTGGGGGCTTGGAAAGCTCAAGGCTGGCATTGCCCAGGCTGTACATTTGACTAGGACCCTCAGGAGCTGCTGAGGGGGCACAGAGCTGTGCCAGGCTCCATCCCCAGCTCAGGTCTCTCCCAGCTGGATGCCCAGGGAAAGCAGGGGCCCTGTCCTGGTGCTGGCTCAGCTGAACCAGCTGCAAACCCAGCGCTGCAGCTTGGGAATTTTGGGAAAGCAGTGCTCTAGCAGGCAGGCTGAGCCACCCACGGCACCTGCAGCCAAGGTGAGGCCTCACCTCTTTGATGAGGTCATCGATGGCAGAGGAGCTGCAGTCCATCTCCGGGACATCGTTCAGGCTGCTCCCGGTGGCCATCCCTGCCTTGCCTGCAAGGACAGGAGGGGAGCAGTGAGAACACCCACACTGGCCAGCACAGCTCATCTTGAAGGGTTTTAGAAACTTTTCATCCAGTGAAAGTTATGAAACCAAGAGCCACAGCAGAGCCGTGTAACAGCACCTTGGAGAGGCTCACAGCCCCTCCAGAGCTGCCTCTTGGGGCCAAAAATCACTTTATAACTCATTTCCCCCTCACACAGGGACCAGCAGCAAGAAAAATCAAAAGCCTGGCTGGTGACAGAGACAGAGCTGGAGCAGAGGAGAGGGTCTGGGGTTTTTTTGGGCACCCCAGAGACTGGGGCTGGGGCTGCTGCTTCTCCTTTTTTCCACCAGCCACCCCACTGCACTGGTGCTGCTGGTGGGAACTGCAGTGCCATTTGCATAGTGGCAGCCCAGCCCCTGTGTGAACGGGCTGGAGGGGACAGAGATGCTAAAGGCAGATTTCCTGACTGCAAAGTCATTCTTTTTTTGCAAGTTTTTGATTTAGAAAAAAGGACAAAGCACATAGGCTCCCCTAACCACAACTAGAGTTATAGTTAGTGTGACCTGAGCCACACCAGAGCAGCTCTCTGCAAAATTACTGCTCCTCCAGCAAGTAAAGGGATTTATTGCAGCTCCCCACCATCCTCACAGGGCAGGGCTTGGGAGGAAAAAAGGTTGAGGCTCGTGTCCCTCCCCCAGGCAGGGAAAGTGGAATTTTCCCCTGCAACATCTTTAGGGGATGGGAGCTTCCACGAGGCTGCAGCTGTCCCTATTTCCTAGGGGTTTAAGGGATTGAAAAGAACAAGCCTGACCTTTCTCCTCCCCTCCCTGTCACCCCAGGGTGACAAACAGGACAAGCAAAGAGCCAGGGCACAGAGCAGGGCTGAGGTCACAGGATGGACCCAGAGCAGGGCTCAGCCCTTTCCTGGGGGACTCACACTTCTGCTCCTCCTCTGGCACGATCCTATAGACCTTGTAGGGCTCGGAGATGTCCAGCTGGGACCTGTCTGTCACCTCCTCAAAGTCAGGGCTCTTGTTCAGGGCGCAGCGGAGCCGCGTCTTCCACGTGGCCGGCTCGGCTTTGTCGCCTTCCTTGAACTTGCCTTTGAAAACAGCCCAGGCCTAAAGCAAAGAATGAAAAAATAATAATAATAACCAAAGAAAATGCTCCCTGTGAGCTCTACAAAGCCTCTCAGGGGGAAAGAGCTGAGGTTGCAGAGAGCTTTTTGCATCTTGCACCCTCTCAAGCATCTCTTGGGGATTTGCTGTTTCACTCCTAGACTGCGGCCACCTGCACGGCCACCACACCTGGGGGGGTTTTGGGGTGAAGAGCAGCACTGCCTGCCTCAGAAACGCAGAAAAGTCTTTTAGAACCCAGGTTTTGCAAAAAGCAGAGGCCAAAAGCATCATGTGTGGGTTCACTTCTGCACCTATGGGTCAGGAGCTGCTGGGAACACGAGGAATTGCTGCTTGATTAAAAATCAAAATAAATCTCATTTTCCAGCTCCTGACTAATAAATTAATAAATATACAAACTGGTTTTTGTAAGATCAGAACATAATTTGTGCTTTTGGTAGGAGAACACTTTATACCACTGAAGAAAGAATGAAAAATATTATGTATTTTTTAAATATGCATATTGATTTCTTTTGTAGATATTTCTATATTTTGAGAGGGCTGAGTTCAAGGTTATCCTCATTACTTAGCGCTCCCAAACCAGTTGTTAACTGAAATTAATCTCCTTCACCAGTACAGATACTTGGAATTGGGGTCAGAGGGAAGGGAATTCCTGGGGAAGGCCTGACCTGTTGCTTCAGGATGGAATTTTCCCATTTTTTCCCAAACTGGAAACCCCACTCCCATCAGTGAAATCCTTCCTTCCCATCTGCAAAAACTTTTTAGGGTTTTTTTTAATATAAATCCAGCATTTTATCAAGAGAAGGTGACGAGAAGTTTAGAGCGAGTCAAAAGCTGCTTCTCACGTCACACCTGGATTCAAACACACTGAAAACAAACCTAAAACAGGTCCTAACTCCTGACAAAAAAGAATAAACCATCCAAAAAAAAAAAATCCTGGGAGACCAACTTCAGCATCTCCTGCAAGGGTTAAAGTTGTAAAACCCAGAGAGAGGTGGCCAAGTCCCTTCAAGGGACAAAAAAACCCCAAGAAAAGGCGTGAACCACCTCTGCCTACCTTGAAAATAGAAGCATCCACCTCCTGGTTGTAGTCCTGCTTGCCGGCGTGCTTCCAGGGGATGCGGAACATGGATTTCTCCTCGTTCTCCCAGATGAGCCCCGGGTAGAGCTCGCTGTCGATCTGCTCGATCAGCCACTGCCGCAGGCGCCTGCCGCCGTTCCTGTCACACATCCTGCAGGGACACGGGGACGCTGTGGGCTCTGTCCCGGCACGGCTGGCAGCAGGGATTGGGATGGTTTCCCCCCGTGCTCAGCTGGCAGTGGCAGCACCTGCAGATTTTGGAAGCTTCACACACCAACATCTGCCGACGGGATGATATTTAATGTCCCTTCCAACGCAAACCCTTCTGGGATGCCACAATTCTGTCATTCAAGGGTTAAAATACTCCCCCACCCCCTGCTTCTTTTAAAAGAAAAAAAAATCAAGGCAATTTCCTTCTGAGTTACTACAAATCCTTCCTCCAGCCCTACCAAAGTTCCTCTGCCAGAAGCAGCTGACTCAGTGCTCTGCTTACTCCTACTTTGCTGCAGGATAAATCACGAGGAAGCCGATGGAAGGGGATCAAAGCCCCCAGCTGTGCTGCCACCTGACCAAGTGACACTGGGCAGGCCATGCTGGGGTGCCAGAGCTGTCCCTGGCTGGCCTTGGCACAAGGATTTGTCCCGGAGGCAGCAGCTGCTCTCACCAGCAACTCTTTGGGGACAGATGGCAGCTCCAAAGCGCATCCCAAACCCTCCCGGGGACAAAGGGACACACAACCGCTGGAAGCAAGGAGCCAGGCTCAACCCTGCCTGTCACCTCCACGGCAGGACAGCAGCTGGTGGCCTGGCAGAAGTGATCAGCAGCCTCTGAATCAACTTTCCAGGCGTTTTGGGATCTAAATTTTACTGGACTGCCTCTGCCTCGTCCTTTTGTTATTTACTGCTCCGTTGGAAGATTTTTGGGGAGAAAACAAGGGTGCTCCCAGCACAACCTGAGAGCCCGTGGTCCCTGCTTGGCCATGGGCTCCCAGCAGCTCAGTGCCACCAAATTCCATCCCTCCTGCCCAGCAGGACACAGAGATGGCCCTGGCTACTCAGAGCACTGCTCCTGGTTTTTAGGGATGGTGAGCAACCAGCACCACCAGCCAAATCATCACGGAGGGCACAGCTCTGGATGTCCCAAAGGACACGGAGCAGCTCCTCCCTGGAGGGATGGGGGCACCCGCAGCCTCTCTGGGGGCTCCAGCACCCAACCTGACTGATGCCAGAAGGGAAGAAGCTGAGAAATCTCGCAGAAATGGGACACTCCTCAATCACCCCGTTTTCTAGAAAGCTTCTTCCCATCCCTGCCGGAGGCCGGAGCTCCGACTCCCTCCCCGAGAGGGGGGTCACACGCTCGGGACACGGAGCCCCCGGCGGTCCCGCGGCTCCAAGGCGCCCATCCCGGGCTCTGCCGCCCGCAGCGGGCTCGGTCCCTGCGCAGGGGACCACGAGGGTGGGGACACCCCGCTTCCGTGCGATCCCGCAAATTCCCTGCCCTTCTCCGCAGCCCGCAGGCGTGCCGGTAACCGGGGAAGGGGTCGGGACCTGTCCCTGCCTTTCCGCCGCTCGCTGCCGGTGCCCTCCCGGGGTCCTCTCACAGAGGATGCCGGTACAGGACGCTACCCTGCGGCAGCTCCCTGCCCTCCCACGGGGGATGCCGGTGCCGGTCCCTGCCCTCCCACGGGGGATGCCGGTGCCGGTCCCTGCCCTCCCACGGGGGATGCCGGTGCCGGTACCTGTCCCGGGCCGGTCCCTGCCCTCCCAGAGGATGCCGGTCCCTGTCCCCGGCTGGTCCCTGTCCTCGCAGGGGGTGTCGGTGCCGGTACCTGTCCCCGGCCGGTCCCTGCCCACCCAGAGGGATGCCGGTACCTGTCCCGGGCCGGTCCCTGTCCTCCCAGGGGGGTGTCGGTGCCGGTACCTGTCCCCGGCCGGTCCCGGTGCAGATCCCGTTTCCGCGCTCCCGCTCCCGGTGCCGCACCCGCGATTTCACCGAGCTCATCTTATATACCAGCGCGATAATGAGGCCACGCCCACTGCCACGCCCCCTCCGCGCTCCACCAATAATCGACTGCTCCGGGCTCCCGCCCTACCCAATGAGGAGGCGGGGCCGTGAGGAGCCGACCAATGAGAGGCGCCGCAGCGGGGCGCGCGCCGCAGTTTCTCTTAAAGCGCGGCTTTCCCCGAAATCAGCTGACCGGGAGGGGCGGGGCCAGGGCGGGAGGGGGCGGGGCATGGACGGGAGGGGGCGTGGTTAGCCCGCCCGTGTCCCGGCTCTGTCCCGGCTCTGTCCCGGGCCGTTTCGGTCCCGTTGTTCCCAGCCCCAAATTAATCCATCCCCAGTTTCCCCAGCCCCCGAGCAGTCTCCCCAGACCCGGACTGGCCCGTTACCTGTCCCAGATCGGCCCGTCCCCAGTCCCAAACCAGTATCCCCAGTCCCGGACCAACCCATCCCAGCCCACGGTCAGTACATCCCCGAATAAACCTCCCCGGTTCCACACCAGTTTCCCCAGTCCCAGATCAGTTTCCCCAGTCCCAGACTGGTCACTCTTCTGTCCCAGGTCGTTCTATCCCCAGTCCCAAATCAGCCTTCCCAGTGTTCCCAGTCCCAGCTCAGTCCATTCCCACTCCCAGGCCACTTTCCCCAGTGCTAGGCTGGTCCATCCCCAGTCCCAGTTTAGTTCCCCCACAGGCAGTTCCCAGTTCCTTTCTGGATCCACCCCAGCCCTGGATCATTCCCTCCCTCCCTGCCCCAGCAGTTCCCACTGTTCCCAGTCTGGACTGGGTGTCCTGACTCTGCCCCAGCCCGGCCAAACCCAGCCAAGGCCACCAGAGCATAAAGGACCATCTGCAGCCTGACTTCAGAGGGGCTTTTTTTGGGATTACCAGATTACACACACACTTCTTGGAAGAAAACCATAATTACTCCCACGTGGGTAATACAGAGAAATGGGAAATGTATGGAGCTGCACAGATGGTTTAATAAAAATAACCCTCTGAGGTGCACAACCTTTCCTGTCATTTCCAATAAAGAATGGCTGGAATGATCCTTGTTTTTAAACACCCCACTGATCCTCATTGGATCCCCCCCAGGAGATTTGGGGTGAGCCAAAAACATCTTCTGCAATCAAATACAGTCAGGAGGATTAATTTTCTTTTTCTTCACCAAAAATATAATTTTAAGCTTTGCAGGGGCTTTGCATCACCACCTCCTTCTGCTAGATAGAGACTCTCCTGTAAAAAACTCTTTATTTTGTTAAAATTCTAGAAAACTTGGAATACTTCAAAGGGTCTGCACACAACCAAACTTTCCATCCCCTCTGGAGACCAAAGACCTGCAGTGGAAAGAGGTGACTTCATCATTCCCAGCTTCATTTTGGCTCTGCAACTTCACAGGCAGCCTGGAAAGGTAAATCCAAATTTCCTGGGGTGGGGAGGATAAAAAATTAACCCCGTTAAAATGGGATTTGGGGCCCTTTGATGCCCCCCAGCCCTGTTTGCTGCCGGGAAGGGAAGATGAGCAAGCCAGCAGGGGCAGGAATGTGTTGGGAACGATTTCCCTGTGTTAGCAGCACCTTGGGAAGCTCAGCCACGCTTCAGCAGAGCCGTTTTCCCCGTGCCAGAGGGTTTTGGGAAGGCTAATGGGGGACAGCAGAGCCCAGCAGCCAAGCCTGAGGTGCTCTTGGCAATGTCCAAAAAGTGGAAATTTTACCTGTGCAGGGTTTGCCTCCCAGCCCCCAGAATTCCTAAAGCCACCTCAGGTCCCGCTGATGGAGGCCAGAGTGGAAAAATAGATATATTCACCCTGGACACCCCTCAAATGCAGGGGAGTTTGGGTTGGGAGGAGCTTTTGGGGCATGCTTGTCACTGGGATGTCAGGGTGCTGCTGCTCCGGGGAAGCATTCCCTGTGGTTCCCCAAATCCGGGGGATTTTCCCAGCGTTTGTGTGGTGCTGTGGTTCCCTGAGGAGTGTTCGAAGCCAGGGATGGCCGGGAGGGGCAGGGCCGCCCCGGGGTGTGGAGTTTATCACCCCTCCTGCAAATCTAATCTCTGCTTATCACCCATCTCCAATGACTTCCTATTAACTCCCACTTTCTTCTCTTTTCTCGTCCTGCCTGCAAGTTCCATTTTTCTGCTTCCTAAAATGAAAGCAGAGGCTTTAAATCCAATATTGATCCCGTTTGCTCAGCCTCCCTTCAGCCCACTCCATCAACAGCCTCCATCTCATTAATTGCTTCCCCATTACTTCCATGTGGAGCAACAGCCACAGGGACCCTTTTCTTCATCGAAAAAAATAGGAAAAACACTTTTTTTTTTTTTTTTTTTTCCCTGGAATTCTACACATCGTGGCTAAACACAGAATATTTAAAACTTTTCATTTTGCTGGTGGTTCTCATCAGGAAAATGGGAAGCAGGGCGGTGATTTCAGTCCATCCCTGTGTTCCCACCAGGAACACCACAAATCAAGCCCAGGCACCCTCATGATTTTAATCACTCTCTTCTTTATTAGGAGCTGAGCGAGTCACCCGTGGTGCTGTCACACGATGAGTACCCAGAAATCTTCATCAAGAGAATTCCTAGAAATGTTTTGAATCCCTTTTTTCTTAGAAGGAATTGTGGAACAGACATTTTTGAGTGGACAAGCAGGGTATTTATAGCAAAAGGCTGAGATGACACGGAAGGGTTGAAGGGCTGAATCCATGGGATGGGACCCTCCTTGTAAGGCAGATGGGGGGATTCCTGCCAAAGAAAGCTCTGGAAAAGCACAACCCGAGTTTGGGATGAAAAATTGGACATGGCCACGGGTTTTAGGTATTAAAAAGGCTTTGGGAGAGGGGCAGAGTTAAATTGGTCCATGGATTGAGTGAATCCAACCAAGCTTTTGGCTTCTTTGGCAAGCAGGGGCATTCAGGTGGGGCTCAGGGAAAACCCAAACCCACTGTGGCTCCAGGGATGGAGGCAGTGGGACAGGCAGCCTCTGGCACCGCTGGAATTCCCCCCTCCCTGGGGCTGGGCTAAGGAAAATGCCAGATATTCACCTGCCAAGGACAGGCTGGACTGGGAAACTCCATGCACAGCGAGGGGCAGCCCTGAGACCCCTGCAGCCCCTCTCCCCATCCCACTGGGTGCCAGCCGAGGCTCAGCAGCACCCCCGGGACCCCTGCAGCCCCTCTCCCCATCCCACTGGGTGCCAGCCGAGGCTCAGCAGCACCCCCACATCCCGGGTTTGCCCCTCCTTCCTCAGGGAAGCAGGGGGCAGGGTGGCCTCTCTCCATCTCCTCCCACCTTGGCTTTCCAAGGCCTGCATCGCCCTCCCCGTGCCCTGCCAGCCCGGGTATTGCCATGAGGAGAGAGGGGCAGGGCTGGCTGCTGCTCTGAGGGTGGGAAAGAGGCTGCAATCCGTTGGGAACGGGGCAGTGGGACAGAGCAGGGCGCTGTCACCCATCCCAGGCAGCTGGCAGCTGGCAGGGGCTCTGCCAGCCCCGTCCCCCTGCTCCAATCCCGGAGCCCAGGCTGGGGCTGGCGGATTTCTGCCCTAGACACGAATCCCTGGAGGTGCTTGGCAAAGGGAAAGCGGAGTTTCCCGAGCTCCGGGGCCAAAGCCTGCCCGGGAGCAGGCGGCTGCTTATCTGCTCCTCCATCTGCTGCCGGCAGCGGTGCCCGGGGCGCGGCAGGGAGCGGGGCAGGTGCGCGCTGCGGAGCGGAGCCAGGAGCCGTCCCTGCTCCCCTCCTGCTGCTGGCCCAGCAAGCGCTGCAGCTCCTCCTGGTCCTGGAAGGGATTCCTGCCGTAATCCCGACGGATCCAGGCGCGGTACTGCCAGGGAAAAGGCAGAGGTCAGGGCGAGCTGAAAAGCCGAGAGACCCCAGAGAGAGAGAGCAGGGCTGCGGCAGCTCCGGCAGAAAGCAGCGAGCGAAGCAATTCCGGCCGCATCCCCAGCGAGGCCGGGGAGTCCCCAGGCACATCCAGCAGGCGGGAAGGTCCCAATCCCACCGGAGCTCACACTCAGCACACCACAGATCCCATCCCAGCGCTCCCCACATCCCCAGCACAGAGCTGGCAGCACCCTCAGCTTCCCACACTGGCTGCAGCTGGGACAGCAGCTTGATTTATTCCTCCTTGCCAAGAAGCTGCTGCTGCTGCTCCTCGTGTGCCTGAATTCCCGTCAGGAATGCTTCCCAAAGCTTTTTCCTCCCCACAAGCAGCACGGCCGGGTTGGTCCTCGCGAGGTGGGGCGGGTTTGTTGTCAGAGCACCTCGCTCACCCCCGGGAGCTTGTGGGGAACCTCTCATCCCACTTATCCCGATTTTTCCAGAGGCAGCAGCAGCATCCTGGTGGCCAGGGGCCAGCTGGCAGCAAGGGATGATCCAGGGAAACTGTTCCCGTTACTGCTGGGATGAGGAAAGAGCCAGACAGCCCCAGATTGCAGCCCGGAGCAGCGTGGGCAGCAAGGGGCAGCTCTGCCAGGATTCACCATCCCGGCTCCCAGGGAACAGCCAGGGTTCTGCCATCTCCCTGAGGAGCTGCTCCAGCAAGGAATTCCTGGGATGAGTGGCAGGAACACACCCAGCAGCAGCAAAGACCTCGAGGAAAGGATCAGGGCACCTGTGGGTGCAAAGGGTGCGGGGAGGACGGGGTAGCACAGGGACAGGGAAGGGATGCAGCCAGGGGATCCAGGGGGAGAGGATGCCCCGAGGTGCCCTCGCTGTGGATTTGGCCTCCTGAATGGACAGGAGCCACCAAATTCCCAGAAAATGTTTGGGATGCAGGACAGCAGGGTTGGCAGCCTAGCACTGTCCCTCCAGCACTGGGTGAGCCACAAGGGAAAAAAAAAAGCTTCAGAATGAGCCTGGTGGTATCCCCCTCCCCTGCAGCCAGGGAAAAGCAGCTCAGGCAGGGGGGATTTCCACTGGGAATGTCTGGATTTCCCAAATCCACTCCCTGGGGCAGCAGGACTCAGCAGGGCTGTTACACAGCTGCCACCTGCAAGCAGGGAGATCCCTGCTCAGGGAGGGCCTGAGAGCCTGGCCTGTGTTCTGGCTGGAAAACAAGCCCTGGGAAGTGAGACCCAAAGGGTTTGGGGCAGGATTTGGGGCCAGGAGCTCATGGGGGAACATCCCTGCTGTGCAAACCATCCCGAGGGATGCAGCTCCATGGGCTCAGCACCCACCAGAGCTCAGCACCCCCCACCCCGGGGGGAGATGGGGGAAGCTGCCAGGCATTTCCTCTTAAAGCCAGAGCAAGAAGTGGTTCCAGCCCGTTTCCTCCAGTGCTGACCACCAACCCACTGCCCTCCTCCTCCTCCTCCTCCTCCTCCTCCCTCCCAGGCCAGGAGCACCCAGCCCATCTGGGATGGCAGCAGGGGGAAAGGGCAGCCTGGCCATGGTGTGCCAGCCCCACGGGGGGCAGCTCTGCCACAGAATGCCCATCTGTGCCCACTGACTTCCTTTTCTAGCCCTCCCCATCATCCCGCTGCTGCTCTTGGTCCCTTCCTTCCTTCTTTATCCCTGCAGCCCAGAGAAGCCCCATTTGCCAGCTGGAAACCGCAGCTGCACGCTCCAGAGTGAGGCTGGAGCATCTTCCCCATTCCTTCCTCCCATCTGAGCTCCCTCAGATGAAGGAAACTGAGGCACCACAGCCCATGGAGGTCCCCAGGAGGTCCCCAGGAGGTCCAGCCTGCTCCTCACAGGTTTTAACCACCAAGGATTGAGGCTGTTCCCCCTGAGCTTTCCACCCACGAGGGCCATTCCCTGCCCAGTGCTGACATCACAGGGAACACGGGTGGGAGTTTCTAGGAAAAGGCAGCTCTTGCTAAATCCCACAGGACAGGAAAACACATCCAGGCACGGCCTCCACCCTTGGCTGTGCCTTGGGTGTTTCAGGGAAAGGGATGCAAAGCCACTGGCAGAACTGTGAGGTGATGGAAAAGCAGCTTTGAAGGGAAAGGCAGGAAATCGGGGTGTCCCTTGAGCCCAGTCTGGACTTGGGGAGCAGGAGGAATGACTGGGATGGAGGGAGGGCACACCAAACCCCACCCCAGGGGCTGTGCTGGGCCGTGGCCAGAGCGTGGGAGGGGCTGGGGACAGCTGGCCCAGGCAGGGGAAGCCCTGCAGGGAATCTCCAGCCCCTCGGGTGTTTTGTAATCCCGTGGAGCGTTTTCCACCCTCCTCCACGGGCGTTTCTGCAAGCTGGCGATAGCGGGGCAGAGCCACACCCCTCATGTGACAGCAGCCGGGGCAGGGAACTGGGGGCTGGCCTTTGGGCCGGTGTCACTCGCTGTCCCTGCTCCCCTGGAGGACAGGAATCCCCTCCAAGGGTTGGGAACAGCCCCAGGGACCCCAGGGCCTGTTTGCCACGGGGCCGTGGCTGCAGCGGCTGGGGGGCTCTGCCTCCAGGGCTGGCACCGAGCTCAGGGGTGGCAGCAGCTGTGACATCCCCTGCCCAGGGTCCCCCTGTCCTTGCAGAGGTGTCCCGTGGGAAGTTTGGGACCCCGGGGATGGGTGAAGGAGCAGAGTCCAGAGTGGGAGGCTGGAGGCAGCTGGAGAGCCAGGTGGGAGCTGTGCTTTCAAAAGCCTTTCTCTTTGCTTTTTAAGGTCTTTCCCTCTGCTTTCCAAGGCTTTCCAGGTCAAAAGTGCAGCTCTGATCTCTGCGCTAAGTGCTCTCCCAGCTGCTGCAATCCAGCCGGGCTCTGCTCCATCCTCCCTCCCCATCCAGCCCGAGCTCCTGCTCTCCCAAAACCTGCTGCTCCGCCTCATTTTGGGGAGGAAAGAGGCGATTTCTCCACCCGCACTTGCTCCTGCCTGTCACCTGCCCCTGAGAGCGGGCACTTGCTGGCAGAGGAGCCCTGAGCGTGCCCAGAGATCCCAAAACTCCTCACGAGAGCCTTCCTCCCCCTCCTGCTGCACTCCCGGGAACCGGCCCAGCTCCTTCCTGGGGTTCCCAAGGGACAAACTGCTCTCCCACCCCTCCCGCTGTGTCCTAACCCGAGAAAACCACTCCAGGGTTTTTAAGTTTAGGGTTTTTAAGAACTTTTTGAAGTGCACTCACATAATATCGAGGCACTTCTTTTTTGAATTTTTTTTTTGTTGTTGTTGTTGTTGGTTTGGTTTGGTTTTTGCACACAAACCCCCAAATCTCCGGGTGATAAACGACATCCCCAAAATCCATCTGGGGCAAACAGCCGGCTGCATGCAAAGGAGCTTTTCCTGCTTGCAAATCCCTCCAGAATGCATCCGAGGGGAGCTTACCTCCTGCAGCAGGGTGCTCTGGTACTCCCGCAGCTGCTGCTGGAAGCCGGGGTTGGGGCTGGCGTAGGAGCGCACGGCCCTGGTGGCAGCCAGGCAGCTCTCCCAGCCCAGCTCTGTCACTGTCATCAGGTAGGCCACCAGCACGGTGGCGCTGCGCGACACCCCTGCCAGGCTGGGATGGCCCCGGGACGGGCGTCAGGGGGAGGATCCCGCAGGGAGCACCCCTGGGAGGCAGATTCCCTCACCATCAGGGAGAGGATCCCGCAGGGAGCACCCCTGGGAGGCAGATTCCCTCACTGTCAGGGAGAGATCCCGCAGGGAGCACCCCTGGGAGCCAGATTCCCTCACTGTCAGGGAGAGGATCTCGCAGGGAGCACCCCTGGGAGGCAGATTCCCTCACCGGGGTGTGAGCAGGCGTGGGGTGGGAGGGGTAAGGGGCTGTCACCCCCCTGTCCCCTCCTCCAGCCCGTCCCACATCTTGGATGCTCAGGTGGGATCCCTGCGGATCCAAAGGTGAGGAGCTCCCCGCGGCCATCCCTGCTGCTCTGTGCCTCCTCCTCCTCTCCTGCCTCCCCTCCCCAGGGATGTCCAGCCCCAAGGACACTTTTTGGGAGCCCATCCCCAGCTCCCAGAGGACGGAGCCCAGCAGCTCTCACCAGTGCACCAGGCAGCCTCCCCCTGCGAGCCGGCACTCGTGGATGAACTGGATGCACTCCTTAAAATGCTGCAGCCTGCAGGGACAGAGACACAGGTGAGCCGGGAAGGGCTGTCCGTCCCTGGAGGGCACCAGGACACCCTGCAAGCAGCAGCTCCGCCACTCCCACGGGTTTTCCACCACCCTGCGGCCACCAGCGTGGGGTGGGAGCAGAGATCCTCCCTCTGCCCGGTGAAGGGAATAACCTGGGAGACCTCCCGGGGCATTTCCTGGTGCTGAGGGATCATCGGAGGAGCCAGCGCAGCCTGCAGGGAGAGCTGTCGCCTCAAGGGACACAAACGCTCCCGTTATCCTGCCTCATAGCCTGCCTCATCCCCAACAGCGCCAAAAACACCTGCTCCAGCCTGGGGAGAGACGGGGAGGCGCCAGGGGGAGAAAGGGAGGGAGGGAAAGGGGGGAAGGGAAAGGGAGGAAGGGAAAGGGGGGAGACTTTTCCCCCTCCAGGGGCGGGCACAGGGGTGTGCAGAGCACAGGCACGTCCGTGGATTGCTGCCTGCATTCCCAAAAGCACAAGCAGGAGCTGCTGGCACAGCACAGGGAGCACAGTCCCCCAAACCAGAGCATTTGGCAGCAGAACGGGGCAGGCGGGAGCCAGGGCTGATGGAGACCTGGATAACTCATTCCGTGTGTCCTGAGGGGGCAGAGCTGCGTGTTGGGGCAGGCTCTGGTGAGACAAATCCCACCAGCTCATCCCTGGATGGGATTCCAGGAGCTGTTGTGCCACACGGAGCCAGATATTCCTCTCCTTCCAACAAAACCTGCCCATCCCTCCCCTCCCCGCCAGCCACGCCGAGCCCCGGGGCAGTTTTGAGGCAGAAAAGCTGCTTTTGGTCACTTGTGCTGCCGGTGGCCCCCCTGGCACCCAGCCCTGGGTTTTCCAGAGGGATCAGAGGGTCCCTTTGGCAGCACCCCTTCTCCGGAGGCGGACTTCCTCTGCTCCGCGTGACGGGGTGGGCGTGAGCCCCCGCAGCCTTCCTGATTTCTTTCCTGATTTCTCAGAAGCCAAAGCGTGACCTCCCGCAGCGATTCCCACCGCGTCCCTTGCCAAGGGAGCTGGGAACTCCCCAGAATCTCCTCCATCCCTGCCAGCCCGTGGAGAAAAGGGCTCTTCACCCTGCCCTGGGTGCCCTCAGCACCCTGGAAGGAGGTGGAAGTCCTTATATATTCCTTATATTCCATTAAATATGGATTTATTCAGGAATGGCAGGGTGTTCTGCTTCCCAGGAACAGGAGGAGAGATAAGGGAGTCTCTGCTGCCGTGGTCAGGCTAAAAATACTGAGCCTCTCATTCCTGGATGGAGATGTCAGCCCAAGGATCCCCCAGCAAACGGAGCAGCACCGTTTGGGAGGGTTTTCCCTGCCTAAAGCTTGTCCCAGAGGATTTTCCTGCTTGTCCTGCTGATCTCCACAGAGCAGACAACACCCCCAGAGATCCCACACAGCTCCAAACTCTCCAGGTCCCAGACCCTGGCTCCAGCCCCTCAGCAGGACCAGCAGGAATGTTCTTTGCTCTCAAGGACACGATGCTGGTGCCTCCAGCCTGCATCCCTGTCCCAACCCATCCCAAAGGAATTTGGCTCCCCCATCCATCCTCACCCGCTCCACGGGTGGGTTTTGGGGTTTTTTTCCCAGAGGGAAAGCTCTGCCAGTGCTTTTGCAGCCCCAAAGTGTGGGATCAGGGAGTGGAATTGCACTGCTGAGCTCCCGAATCACAAGCAGGACACCAAGTTCACCAGGATTGTGAAATCCAAGCATAAACTGACAAGCACAAAATAGTTTCTTGAATAACTCTTCCTTCCTGCAGGCAGCCTTATCTTATTTTTTTTCTTTTTTTTTCTTTTTTTTTTTTTTTTCCCTTTCGTAGACACGCCACAAAACGCAAAGAAATGAGCGAAAAAAAAAAGCAACCAAAAAATCCCAGTTCTTGCTGAGGCAGGGTTTTCTTGTAAAGCTTCTCTTTCCGCTCAGTGGGAGCATGAGCAAGCAGAATCCCACCCCCGGGCACGGCTGCTCCCCAGGATGCTGGAAAAAGCAGCGCCTCCACAGGCAGGGCCTTGGAAATTGGGATTTTTATGCTTTTTAGGGTTTGATTGGAGGGGGAAATCCCGTGGATTTGGCAATTTGCTGGTGCAAATGGATGATTTATGGGTGCTCGTCACCCAAAGCAGCAGCATCCCACAAAATCCTGGGAATTCCTCCCAGCTCCTCTCAGCAGCTTCATCTCCAAAACAGCATTCCAAGACTTATGAGCATCTGTGCTTTACATGGTGAAAAAAAAAATTTATTTTAATAAATTTCTCTTTAAAAAAAAAAAAAATCCCTGAAGGTTGATACAAATCATCTTTCTAACACTCCAATTTTCCATCCTGCCCAGAAAGAATAATTCTGAAACTTGACGAAAAAATTCATTTCCTGACCTCAGAAACACATTAAAAATAGATTTTAAGCCCTAAAATGTTATTTACCACACAAAAATGAACCCCAGCTTCTGGGAAGCTCAGGGGTTATGTGAAATTTCACAGCATGAATGGACTAAACCTTCATCCTGCAGAACCTGAGCTTTTATTGACCAACAGCTGCCAACAGGAAAAAGGATGGGGAATCACTTACAGGTTTTGACTGGATGAATCTGAGGCTGAGATACACAGATAGGTCATGTCCTGCAATACAAAATAAAATAGTCATTAAATACCTCCAAGAATCACAAAATCCTCCATTTTTCTCTCTTTTTTTTTTTCCTTTCTCAGTTGACCTTGAGAGGAGAAGCTGAAAACCACTTTGGGGTTTGCTCCACTGCACTGGACGTGTGCACCCATCCCACCCCAGGTGATTTCATCTCAATCCCACAGGACAGGACAGGCTGTGGGATACCTAAAATATTCAGGAGCCCCCCCAAAACAGAGGCAGGGAGCCCCAAACTCCACCAGGAAGATGTGCCCTGCAAAGCCACTCTCATCAATGAGTTATTTCCTTCCTGTCCTTTTAATACCCCATAAATTATCTGTTGCCTGCTGGCCTAGGTCAGATTACTTTCCTCTCCTGAAAATGTTGCTTCCTCGATCCTCCCTGGTCGGAGCTAAATTTAGATCCTTTTTATCTGGGTTTGGGTTTTTTTTAAATCCTTTCTTAGCAAAATGGGAGAAAATCCTGCAGCCAGAGCACCAGGGATTGCCTCATCTCCGTCAGGTCCCCCCTGGCACAGGTAGCCCAACCCCTGGACCACCCTCCAGCCCAGGAGCTGGAAAAAGTGGATTATTTAAGGAAGGAAGGGGCAGAGGCTCATGTGGCAAGGATGAGCATGGACAGGCTTTCCATGCATCACCTCATCCACAGCTCCACGCCTGGCACCATCCCAACCTCTCCTGGCACTGGGAGGAGCCACCACGCCATCAAATCCACCCTGGAGAAGCCAAAACGAGCTCAACCCACCCCAAACCTCGACCCACACCTGTGGGAAATGGATTTGTAGAGAATTCCTGGAGCCTGACAGAAGGCTCACACGGAATTCATGTGTGTGCAAACTCTGAGATGGAAAATGCTGACTGAGAAAGGCCGTGGAACAGGACAGACATGGTTGAGAGAGAAATGGAACAGGAAACAAGGCCAGATACTCTGGAGAAATGGAACCATGAAGGTGCATTGGAGTAGGACGAGGGGTGATTTCAGATGATTGGCTTTAAGGCATTAGCAGGGTTGTGTGGCAAAAGCTGACAGGCCAAAAAAAGCTTATAATGGATTGGAATTAGGAAATCGTTTGGCTTGTGATGGTGTGCATTGTGGCACCTGCACTGTCTCACCCTTCACGTGAGACTGAAAATGGAATAAAAGTTTTTAAAACGCCTCTCAGTTGCCCCATCAGAAAAAGGGATGATCCGACCCACAGCTCCCAGCCCCGGGTGAATCCAGCGCTCCCTGCTGGGCCGGCTGTCCCCATCCCGGGCCGGTGTCCCCATCCCAGGCTGGCTGTCCCCATCCCGGGCCGGTGTCCCCATCCCAGGCCGGCTGTCCCCATCCCAGGCCGGTGTCCCATCCCAGGCCGGTGTCCCCATCCCAGGCCATGCACAGGAGCGGCGCTGGGGTTTGCGGTCACGGCTCGGGGCCGTGATTGACACATTGCTCAACCTCCCGGGCCTGGCCGCTTCCCCTTTGCGCGGCTCTGCTCTGTGTTGTAAGCGCTCCGTACGCTCTGCTCCCTGTTGTAAGCGCTCCGTACGCTCTGCTCCCTGTTGTAAGCGCTCCGTACGCTCTGCTCCCTGTTGTAAGCGCTCCGTACGCTCTGCTCCCTGTTGTAAGCGCTCCGTACGCTCTGCTCCCCGTTGTAAGCGCTCCGTACGCTCTGCTCCCTGTTGTAAGCGCTCCGTGCGCTTTGCTCCCCGTCTGGCCGAGCCCCGCGCTCTCCAGCCCCGGCTGCAGCCCCGAGCCCGGCCTGAGCCGTCTGTCCCTCCCCGTCTGTCCCTCCCCGTGGCTCTGTCCCCCGCTGTCACTCAGCGCCTCAGCAGGGAAAGGCTCCAGCTGGGGTTTGGTTCGGGCTCCCTCCCCGTGGTGTCCCCAAAAAGGATGAGGGGTCCTGGTGGTCCCGTTCCCTTTCTGCAGCCCCCCAACATTGGCGTGAGGCACCCCCAGCTCAGGGATGTGGAGCTGCTGGAGAGTCCAGAGGAGCCAGGGAAAAGCTCCAGGGCTGGAGCCCCTCTGCTCTGGAGCCAGGCTGGGAGAGCTAGGGGTGCTCACCTGGAGAAGGGAAAACTCCAGGGAGAGCTCAGAGCCCCTGGCAGGGCCTGAAGGGGCTCCAGGAGAGCTGCAGAGGGACTGGGGACAAGGGATGGAGGGACAGGACACAGGGAATGGCTCCCACTGCCAGAGGGCAGGGATGGATGGGAGATTGGGAAGTGCATCCATCGGCTGCGAGGGTGTGAGGCCCTGGCACAGTGCTCAGAGCAGCTGCGGCTGCCCCTGGATCCCTGGACTGTCCAAAGCCGGGTTGGGCGGGCTTGGGGCACCCTGGGATGGTGGAAGTTGTCGCTGTCGCCTATCGGATATCCAGCACCCCACGGCCGAGCCCCTCACTCCTGGCACATCCCGGGAGCCGATCCCGCCGCTGCTCCCGGCGCATGGAACCATCCGGGCGGGATTCGTGCAGCAGCGACCTGCCCGACACCTCCGGCATCATCCCAGGGGCAGCTCCCTCCTGCCTCAGTTTCCCCAGCGGGGATCCCGCGGCGCTGCGGGGATCAGCGAGGCGGGAGAAGCGGCGACACCGAGCAGGCAGTGCCGGGCCCGGGAGCGGTCCCGGTGTCCCCTCCCCGCCGGGGCTCCATTCGCGGGGCGCCGCCGCCCTCTCGTGGGGACCCCCCGGCAGCACGGGGCACCGCCGGGCCCGGCCCCGCAGCGCTGCGGGTCTCGCCTGCCCCCCAAAAACCCCCAAGTGATGCCCCAAACACCCCGCGGCCCCTCCCCAAATCCATCACTGAGCTCCTTTGGGCAGCACGGCCCGGGGTCAGCTGGTGTAAATGTGTGTAAATGTGTGTAAATGGGTGTAAATCGGTGTAAATCGGTGTAAATCCGGCATTGCTTCTGCCCAGGCCAGGAGAAGCTCCCGGGTGTCCCTTCCCGGCTCTTGCTGCCCCGGGTGGTCCCCGGGCCCCCCACCCAGGCACGCACCTCCAGCACGGGCTTGGCGTGGTTGTGGATGGACAGGATGTGGGTCACCCCCTTCCTCAGCAGGTTCTCGTGGTCCTCAGAGTCTGGAAATGGGATCCAAAGGGGAATGGGAATGGGAATGGGAATGGGAATGGGAATGGGAATGGGAATGGGAATGGGAATGGGAATGAGAATGGAAATGGAAATGGAAATGGAAATGGAAATGGAAATGGAAATGGAAATGGAAATGGAAATGGAAATGGAAATGG
>VZUI01089835.1:0-68203 GCA_013401135.1 Cettia cetti
CCCCCCCCCCAAAAAAAAAAAAAAAAAAAACACCTAAACAAACAAAAACAATCAAGCAAAAAACATCAAGAAATCCTATATATAAATATAGTTCAGAAGTTTGTGACTAGCTGGTGGTCAAAACTGCTCTCAGACACTTCGTACATTGAGTTACTCCAGCAATTGGGAACTACCTGGGGCCTTCTTGGTTTGTTCCCATCAGCAGGCAAGAAGAGTCACATATTTTGTGGGGGCCATTTCCATCCTGGAATGCACATTATTGTTCTTTCTCTCCAGCCTTTGGGGGCAAAGTGCAACCTGTTTCTTTGCCCACCGTACAGTCATGTCTTCCTTCCATCTTAGCCCATGCTCCCAAGTGTTCCTTGTCCCTGAAAATCACAAGGCTGTTTTCCCCCCCTTCTAATTGTCTCATGATTTTCTGATCACTTTTTGGTCTCAGACAGATCTACCACACATATGTGGAAGTCTCAAGTACTAAGAATGAACAATGACCTGTGGTGGCCAATTACAAACTAAGTGGGGCTATACAGAAAAAGAGTTAACTGGTTTCCATGCTGCAATTTGTGGGGATGACAATGCAGGACAGATATGATGAACAGGCACAGGGAACATAAATAGGTCACTCAACAGAAGAGGTTCATACTGGAAGATACATGATTCCTAATCTTGTATCAGTAAATGAGTTGCTAACTTAGTGGTAACTTGAGGGCTCAGGGTATGGCTATGATCTGTTGTATCTCACGTTGCAGTGTTAGCAGAGTCTCTGGCATAGTTCTGGCATAGGCCAAACTGCTTTTTAGGCAGATTACTCCTTGTGCTTACCCATGAATATTAGGGAACAAGCACCATTCCTAGCTGGTAGTTTGGATACTGATTAGAGGACTTACTGAATGGATATCAGCTGTATCAAAAAGCAGTGACTGACCAGTTTTATTTACTAGTACAGATGTAGCTTTGAGCCCAGTGGAGACCAATGCAATTCCAATGCAGCTGACAGTTGTCCTGTCCTCCAAGCAAAAGATATACAAGCAGATTTGTGTTTACCACCTTCCCTGCTTGTACAAGCCAGCATAAGAGTCTAAGGAGATATTAGGCAGTTTCTAAACAAAACATTTTTAATTTCTTCTCCACCTTGCTTAAATGAATTGTAAATCCCAACTTTGTCATTTTTAATGACATCTGTGATTGACCTTATGATTGATAGTAGTGATTAGCATTTTCTGACATAATCATACGTTAAATCCTGGGGAAATTATGCAAGCCATATAACCTCAATACTATTTTGTCTGAAATTTGACTGTTCTTCTGCTTTAAAGACTGTTTTCTTATTTGCTATAAAACAAATTAGTCTTTCTTTTCTGATGCATTCCCAATCCTTAGATATAAAATTTAGCAAATTTTTTATGTTCTTCAGTATATGTTTTAAACAATAAGCTAAAATACACCATGCCTTTGGGAGAAATATTTTACACTATTTTTTTTCCAATTCAGTTCCAAATAATTCACTATTATAAAAAAAACCCCTTCATCTCAATTCAAACATTTACTTCTGCAAATACTGGTAACAAACAGTAAATAAGACACTCAAAAGTCTTTTGGTTTTTTTAATCCATCCTTTAAATATCCCCTGCTGGCCATTTTCATGTCTACTAAGGATAGGATATGCTCACTCTAGTTATCAAAAAGTAAGAAGTCTAAATCAGGTTTTGACCATCCATAATCAGTGGAGAGAGACAGGCAGCTCCAGAGGGTGATTCATTCTCTCCTAAAATAAAGGGGGTGAATCACCCTCAATAAAGCCTTTTATTTACACTTGATTGCAGAGGGAATCTTGATGTCTGCTTTATAAAAAGACATGATTATGCAGTCATTTTAAAGGAACATAAATTTAGGTTGTTGTCAAAAGTGTAGACCCACCTTGCTCCACTGGGTCTCCCTATTTCCATACATTTATTTGATGCTTTGGGAGTGACAGCTGATAAATGATTGGTTAGAACACAGGATATAGATTTTTTGGGGGGGGGAAAGTTGATTTTCGTGAAGTCCTGATTTGGCTTTCACAGTGATTGGAAAGGCTTAGGACCAGTACAAGCATTTTCTGGGAGCCATAACTGCTCATTTTAAAGTTGCCAAAAATCACTGTCTTAAATTAAAGTGACTGTGTAACCACAATTTATAAGCTAATAGATTTATGTAAAATGAATCTTTTAATTTAAACTCTGTTCTGTTGCCTAAGCATGATGACTTACTGCCATTTGAGACCATTTTTGGTAACTTTAAATGTGTTATTTTGTTTAGGATTTAGACATTAATTTACTCTTAAAGTGTAATTGCAGGTCTATATTTCACCAGAGAACCCATGAGGAAAATATAGCTTGAAACTGATAGACTTTTGAGATACAGAAAAAAGAGCTGATTTTATTTTCTTTAATATATTACTCCCTATATATTACCTCCAGCAGTATGTAAATAAGGCTCCAAAGAATCCCTTCCATAATAAGTACTGTAGCCCTGGATCAACAATCTCTTTAGTCTTCTCACGTTGCTCAGGATGGAATATCATATATTTTCCTTCTTGCCCAGTAACGTGTTGGGGGTTTGTCTTCTGTCTCTTTCAGTGTTTAGAGATAACATCTTTTTAGTGGTTGACATAAAAGAAATTCTCAAGAGGTAAAAAGAAAGGAAGGAATTGCCACAATAGACACCTGGAACCTCAGCCCCTACACACACTAACACAATGGTGCCTAGCCAGGCCAAAAAGGGTTTCCCAGCCTCTTCAATACTTTAAAATTCTCTCAAATTCTGAACATAATAGCTGGATGCAGGGCTCTCCCATTGGGAGTGGTGCTTGTCTCTGAGTGGTTTGTAAGTACTGCTGTGGGGACAAGCAAGTGGCCCGGGCACTAGGCATCTTTCTAGTAATTAGTTGTGATATCCAATCAAGCCCTGGTGCCTGTACAGGGCAATATTTCACTTCGCTGTATAGCTGCAGCCTCAGGAATGTAGGTAAAAATCCTGGCCCATCACAGACAAGCATGAGAATGACTGTTCAGATAACAAGTCCAATTTGGTCTTTAATTTTTTTGGAAATAATGGAAATAATAAAACATCATAATCATTTAAGACCTTTTTTTTTTCCACAGAATCTGTTTTTCTAGTACTACCTGCAACGTGGTGTAAAGACACTTTTTCATCTCAAATGAGTGCATTAAAAATGAAACCCCAAGTTAAAATTATTTTGGCTCTTACTCAATATCACTCACACGCACAGGAACACAATGAATCAGATAGATTCAATTTAGACTTTTTTGAGATCTAAAAGCCTTGTACTAAACAGAGAGATAAATATTTTATGCTGTTAAAATAGTAAGAAACTTCAAACATGAACTTCCTTTGACTGAGTAGATCTGAGTTACAGAAAGTTAAAAAACATTTGAATGATCCTCTCAGTATGTGACCAGCTATGCTTTCCTCATGTGGAGGAGCTCACCTCAGTGCCATTGTGACTGTTCATTAATAAACTGCTGTCTCCTTTGAAAGCACAAGCTGAAGAATGATGAGGGCTCCTAATGCAACAATAGATGATCCATTAGCTATTCCCAGAAAAACCTCCCCTGAAAAAAAGCATATTTCTCTGGTAGCATCACTCTCCTTTTCTAGAATGGGCCACCACAGATGATATTAGTACTAAAGCAGAACCAAAAAGACTTTCTCCTTCATGTAACTAGCAACAGAAGGACCAATCACCACACACGGTTCTAGAAGGAGCTTCCTTCCCTCTTCTCCTCAACACTTTCATGGTGTAAGGTCTGTCAGCATTTGGTTTTGGTTCTTTCAGATCTGAAAGGAAGAGGACCCAGTAATGAAAACTTTTACCAGAAACCTCAAAACCTGTAATCAAACAGCAAACAAAGAGTTTGGTCACAGCTTACAGTGGGACTCAGGCACTTCTTGTTCTAACATGCCTTACTCTAAAACTTAGTCGCAATCATTCACAAGAATTTAACTCTGTTAAATTGACAGCTCAGCTCCTGTCAAATTTAACAGAATGTTGTGTCCTTTGGCAACAAACCTTGTGCTAGTAAAGTTCCTGTGGGATTTACCTTTTGCTGCATAATCCCCTGGTGGTTAATTTTGCAGTTTACACTTTTTTTTTTTTTTTTCAGGACTAATTAGACTAACATTTTTCTTTCTGTAAAACTTATGCAGCTCTTATGTTATCAGCTGAGTTGAACACAGACCCTGATTATTGCTCTTGCAGAGTTGTTTGTGCAAACTTGCAGGAAGAAAAAAATTATAATGCCTATCTGTCCTCTAGATAGAAAGTTGGGAAATTATTATATCTGAAAACTTTAAATGCAAATAAACAAAAAGAGACTTTGCAAACAAATTTTAAAATACTTTTTTTTTTTTTAATTGTACCCCAAAATACATAGGGAATAACAGAAAATATTTTTTTCTCTGTGGGAAAAATTAAATAGCTTCTGTTCAGAGGAATCCTTTCTATGCTTTCAAATACGTCCAAACAGTTCTTGGATCAAATAAGAAGAAGAATAGAAAAGCAAGCTCCCTCTCATCTATTCTTATCTGCAAAACAGAGACTGTGATAGCTTCTCCAACACATTTTAAAGTACTATGGCAGCAAGAAGATAGACAGTAGTTCTCAGTGCAGCCTCAGAAGTATGGTTTTGCCTGATGGACCTGAAGAGACATGTCTTATTTGATGTGACTTCATTTTTTGAAAAGTTTTGTCTGAAAAACAAGTCCCATCAGCACATATTCACCTGCAGAATCCCTTACAAAATTCCTGATGGAAAGGGCTCCTCTTGGGAGATGATAGGCAGAATTTCCCATGGCCTCTCGGAATCAGCACAGGAGGAGAGCAACCTGCCACATGTAAGATCTTTCTCCAGTGGTCTATCTGTAGTTACAGGTTAGCAGATTATGAGGTTTATAGATTTGTAACCTGACCTTTGTCATTGCTTTTACTGTTAACTTTATCTAAATTTAAGCAAGCAGGGCTCAAGAGAGGCTGACTTGCTACAAACAAAAGAGGCAGCGAGGAAGGGTGTAAACAAATTTATTTCTTGCAGATTGATTGGCAAGTATGGATGAAGAATTCTTATTCTATAAATATTTTAGGAATGTAATGAACCAGAAGCCTAAAAGAAGGTTTTGGGAGAAGTACCCCTGAAAATGCTGGGTAGAGTGGGGTTCTAACATCTGTGAGTGATCCCTCATCAACTGACTCCAACCAACACTGAAGAAACAAGACATTCCACAAGATCTTCCTGCGCTTTATGGTAGTGAATATTGCTAATAGGAATATAGCTAATTGTTGCTATTGTATTAGGGACAGCAGGAATAATGACACAAGACTCTCCAGCTTGTTAGCAAAGTGAAACCAAACTTTATTCTTCCAAATCCTCTTTTACCGGCAGTTCTGAAAGGATAAAGTTTCATTGGTTAGCAAACCAATACAAGACCATCATTGGACAATTAGACATGACACCTCTCAACCATTTTCTTGTAAGTAAACAACAGGAGACAAACAATACCTGCCAGGATTGTTTCCCTTCTCCAAGGACTGTTTGAATTCCTCCTCATAACATCCCAGGCCACTTTCTCAGGCCTATGTGAGAAAGTTATATAACTTAGTTTCACACAGACACCGTGCTGCTGCCTGATTTCTCACATTCAGCATTCACAGCTAGTAGAGGTAAGGGAATTTTATCAAATAAATTTTGTTCAGAAGTTGCTTACAATTTGCACGTTAGGAATCAGAGACAATCCCACAAGTAAAACCAACAGCCAGTGCCATTGGTTTCTCTACCAACCTAGTACTGCTGTGACAAATTAGGGTCATACTGATCAGCCTGAGTTTTGTTTTAATTAGGACTGTGTAAGTAATAAGCTCTGGAACAGTGGCTATTATTTACATACATTTTAAGTTATCAATTATATATATGGCTATTGAGTTGATTTTTTTTTCTTTTGTCTTTTTTCTTTTTTAAAATTTTGATGATATCAGAAATTATTTCTAGGAATGTTTTATCTGAACCTCTACAGGAGAAGAAAGTAAGGATAGTGTTACAAAAATATCTCTCATCTCCAAGGTAAGTGAATAATATCAAGAACAAGACTTAGACTTACATAATTGAAATATTTGAACACCCCCAAAAAAAAATCAGCAGGGATAATCAGTTGCCGAGGAGAGCAGCCCTTGTGCCAGAATGATCAACAGCAGAGTGCTCTAGCAGGGTGCACTGGGGGAGATACCAAACTGGAAGAACCTCAGGAGAGCTGAGGGAGCTGCCAGGAGCCTGAGGCTCACATGACAGCAGCTGATGGGACCTGGGCAGGACCAGGGACAGGGGTGGCCAAACCCCCCACAGGCATAAAAAGAAGCCCTTGGGCTCTGGCAGGTTGAAGAGTATCATGGAGAGTGGGGGAGAGAGAGACTACTGGAATGGCATCCTACCTTCCCTGGGACAGGGCTGTTTAGCACACTGGTTGGCAGACTCTATTTGAGGGCAGTCCTGAAGAGCAAAGGAGTCCAGGAAGAAGAGACATTGTTCAAGAAGGAAGTCTTAAAGACACAGGCGCAGAGTGTCCCCTTGTACCGAAAGATGAGCATCAGGCAGGAAGATCAGCCTGCCTAAACAGGAAGATTTGGCTGCACCTCGGGAAAAAAAAGGAGGGGCAGGAAACTCAGGAGAACTACTAGGATGTCATGAAGTTATGCAGGGAGAAAATTAGAAGGATCAAACCCAGACAGAACTTAACCTGGCTACTGCTGTAAAGGACAATAAAATGTTCCTATAATATATGAGCAAAAAACGGTATACTAAGGAGAATCTCCATCGATTGGATGTGAGGGGAAACAGTGACAAAGGATAAGGAAAATGCTGAGGTATGTAATGACTTTCTTACCTCAGCCTTTAAAACTAAGACCAGATGTTCTAGTGCCACCTTCCTGAGCTGTAACACAGGGACGACAAATAGAGTAAAGTATAATCCTGGAGGGAATGAATGGTCAGTGATCTGATACACCATTTAGACCTACACAAGTCCATGGGTCTGCATAAGATCCATCCAAGGGTGTTGAGGGAGACAACTGATGGAAGTGCTCGTCAAGGCTCTTGCCATCATTTTTTGGCAGTCTTGTCTAAAGAGGGGTGTTCCAGTTGACAGGAAGTTGGCCAGTGTGAATCCCATATACAAGGAGGGCTGAAAGGAGGATCTAGGGAACTACAGGCATATCAGCCTGATCTTGGTGTTGAGGATGGTTACAGAGCCTCTAGAGTGCCGTCACGTGGCACATATAGGACAACCAGAGTATCAGGCTCAGCCAGCCTGGGTTTGTGAAAGGCAAGTCCTGCCTGACTACCCTAGCCTGCTTCTATGGCAAGGTGACCCATCTAGTGAATGAGGGAAAGAAGGATGCTTTACTAAAGCTTTTGACACCATTTCCCATAGCATTCTTCTGGAGAAACTGGCTGCTTATGACTTGGATAGGTGCACTGTCCAGATGTCCGGGCCCAGAGAGTCATGGTAAATGGAGTTACATCCAGCTGGTGGCCAATGACTCATGGGCTTCCCCAGAACTCAGCACTGAGGCCAGTCCTGTTTGGTATCTTTATGGACAATCTGGACAAGGACATCAAGAACTCCCTCAGTCAGTTTGCAGGTAAGGACTGTTTGAGTGGAAGTGTTGGTCTCCTGGAAGGTAGGAAGGGATCCAGAGATGCTGGATCAATGGGTCAAGACCAGTTGCAGGAGATTCAACATGAGGTCCTGTACTTGGGTCACAACAGCCTCATGTGGCACTACAGGAGAGTGGCTGGAAAGTTGCCAATTGGAAAACGACCTGGGGATTATGGTTGACAGTGGTTAAACCAGCGTGTGCCCAAGTGTCCCAGAAGGCCAATGGCACCCTTGGCTTCTATCAGAAAATAGTGTGATCAGCAGGTCTAGAAAAGTGATAACCCCCCTGTAGTCAGCACTGGTAAGGCCATAACCAAAATCCTATGCTCATTTTTGTGCCCCTCATGACAAGAAAGACACTGAGATATTGGAGCATGTCCAGTGAAGGGCTGTGGAGGTAGTGAAGGGTCTGGAGCACAGTGTGATGAGAAGCAGCTGAGGGAGCTGGGCATTGTTTAGCTTGGAGGAAAGGAGCTTCAGAGAGAACATTATTGCTCTCCACAACTACCTGAATGGAGAGTGTAGCTAGGTGAGAGTCAGCCTCTTCTCCCAAGCAAGGATCAGAGCAAGAAGAAATAGCCTTCAGAGTCCCCAGGGGAGTTTTGGATTGCATGTTAGGAAAAATTCCTTCACCATATGAGTTGTCAAGCCTTGGAACAGGCTGCCCAAGGAAGTGGCTGAGTCACCAGTCCTGGAGGTATTTAAAAGATGTGTAGATGTGGCACTTAGGTTATAGTGGTGGACTTGGCAGTGCGGGATTAATTGTTGGACTCAATGGTCTTCAAGGTCTTTTCCAATATAAACCATTCTATGATTCTATGAATTAATTTTTACTAAAGGCCTTACACAGATTTTTGAAGGCCAAGTTTAGCAGTTCTGTGCATACATCTTACAGCAGGATCAAAACCTTTGATACCAAAATCCTGAGTGCTTCAGCAAAGGGGAAATGTTAATGGCATAAATTTTTTATAAAACCTGCATTACAGGTACATTCTGTAAGTGCTGTAATACTCTAGGTTCATTAATATTGCACTTTTAAAAGAATTGCCTCTAGAAAAGAAAATTCTGGAACTCAGTCAAAACATATTAATTGTTTTGTTTTTAATAGTGATCTGAAAGTAAAGTTGTACATATGTAAATATCAGGTCAGTTTCATTAATTTCACATTTGCTTTTTGAATCTGTCCTGCACTGCAACACTTCTCAGCAGAGCCTTCCTGCCTTTTTCAGGGATACACTGGTCTTTCTACTCAACAGCTACATAAAAAGATTATATCACTTTAAATTTTTTCCATAAAGTAATTATTTGATAGCTGTAAAGCAGAAAAAAAAAATTCCTTATCTTTGCCTATTGTGAATCCCCAGGTATTGTAAAATAACCTTTGACTATTGCTCACTAATATTTCCAGCCAGAATTATTACTAGAATTTCAGCCTTTAGCAATCACTACTGGGGGATACAAAGGAAATAATATGATACAGTTAGAGGAAAGCAAACCTCTTGCAGAGAAGAATGTGTGCTGCCACAAACTTATCAAAGCTGTCTGCTAATCTCATAGTACATGCAGCATGGGAAATATAGATTCATTAAATACACTAGTCCCTACCACTTTGGAGAGAGAAGACTTTCCATTAGCTATCAGTAGATTAGATATTCTGGTGGAAGTTGCCGAAAGTCCATTGGCATTGGCAGAACTAAATAAAGCCCTTTAACACTAATACAGACATTAGACTGCATTGTCTTTCCAGTTTCCTACCTCATACATAATTCGCACTGTGGTTTGTAAACTGACCAACATGATTTTACATCTACATTAACACATATATATTTGTTTATCTGTTTAGCTTATTTTTATAAAGTAAAGAGACTTGTGTAGTTACGTAAGTAGTTATGCAAGTACTTATGTATTTGCTGGCTATCCTTTAGGTGTTAGCACCTTTAGAAGTGTTTGGACAATTTTGACAAAATTCAAATAGGGGAAGAGTTTTCCATGATAATTATTTCTTGCAAATGGTGTGCCAAGCTAGGGAAGAGCAACAAGGAGTCTGTCATAGTCCATTCCATTGAAGGTATTCAGCTGCACCTAACATCAGCATGCACAGAAATCTAGACTAAGTATAGTTGGCATTATGCCTTACTCAGTAGGGTATATTTGAATTTAGTGAAATAAGAAAAATCTTCCAAATTTTTCTGAAATAGATAAGTCTGTGGGGTTTTTTTTAATATACAGTATAAGGCTACACACATATGAATTTTATCACAGCCCCTCAACCATTCTTAAGTGTCAAAATTGTTCACACCTTTTTTGATCAAATGAGAACATTGAAACATTTAGAGGACCAGAAAGGCAATATTTCTTCTATAACACAAGGGATAAACTCATCTGGCAGTGTTATCTAGTCCTACAGTTAGCTATATTTACTTAAATAATATTTTTTATCTTCCCTTTTCATCTGGCAACTTTGGTTTTCCTTGTATCTATTTGGTTTCTAGCAAGTTCTGAAAAGCTGAGAGGAAAATGTTCTGAAAAGAGTGCTGGGGGTAAAATTAATATGAAAAACTGTCCTTTTGGTATCATAGTTACACAGAAGGAAACATGGTGTGAATTTTTCCATGCTGCATTACTTTCAAGATGCCACCTTTAAGCACTTTTTCAGAAGACCATGTTTTGCACATTTGAAATCTTTGAAGGCTTCATAATAAATGCACAGCTTTACTGGTATTTGATTTTGAAACTTCAATAATTGTATACAGTTCTCTTTGTAAAAATTTAAATCTTTTATTTTCTAGGGTATATATATAGAGAGAGACTTCTTTGCAGGAAGGAATGCAGGGATTATCATAAGTAACTAGAAATTTTCATCTAAGTATTTGCTATGATATCCTTAGTGTATTACTGTTCTTGTAATTTTTATTACTGTTCTTATAATTTTAAATACAAAATGAAAATCAGATTTGTCCCAGATGGTCACCAAGGGACTTCTTAAATTGGACAGCATGTGGATATCTTTTCTTGTCTCAAAACCAATCCTTTATAACAGCATATACAGGGAGAGCAAGTGCATACAAAGTCATCGTATGAGACAGACCTCAAGCCTGGGTACTTCATAAATATTAATTTGCATCAGATAAAAAGGGAAAAGTATTTGATAAAGTTTAGGAATTTTCTTGACATTTTGAAAGCAAAACATCTATACTTAAGCTGAAAAGAAAAAGGTGACAAAGGACATTATAAGTGCCAAAGTTTGAAGATTGTAGCAAACTTGATTTCATCTCTGTCTTTTTCTTCATACTTTAGCAGCCTGTTATTCCCACCACACAAATTCTTTAATTAACTTTCTGTATTTCATGGCTCTGCAACTTCATTTATTAAATCCATGAACTGCTTCTGAAATTGGGCAATATAGGTGAGTATATACTTGAGAGTGTAAATGCCACTTGTGCTTTTAAAATAGGATTTAAGAGGAAGTTAGATGGCTTAGACTAAGAAATATGTTCAGAAAGCTTGTGCTTGATGGGCTTTATCATACTGGAGATGACTGGATTTATGAAATCCACTCCCTTTGATCTGAGACTTACTTAAAAGCCTAATTACATGACTCTACAGAAGAGCATGGGCAGTTTGGTGCCTGGTTTCTGCCTAGTTTCCAACATCATTCAGAAATGATGAATGTGGCATAGCTGTCATGCTGGCTCTGCCTAAGACATGTGGGTAACAGTGTGCTCTGTACAAAGAAAGCTGTACTGAGCAATGAAGTTCCCATTGCAATAAAGAGGCAAAGGAGGCAGTGTTTTCTGCTAATGACCTGTTGATTAGGGTACCCTATACAGGAGGGAAATGGGCTCTATTACCTAAAATCCATAGTGGACTCAAACCTAATTCTGTATTTACTAGGAGAATACCTTCATCTTGAAACCATATCATATGGTACTCAATTTTAAAAGTGATTGCCTGAGAGACAGTAGTATTGTAATGTCTTCTAGGTTGGAAAAGACCTTTTAAGACCATCTATGTCCAATCATAATCCAGCACTGTCAAGTCTACCACTACATCGTGTCCCTGAGCTCTACATACTCACATTTTTAAATGCCTCCAAGGAAGGTGACTCAGCACTTCCTTGATTAGTCACCATACTTGCAGTTTGCTTGGATTTTAGATGTCTGAATTAATAATTGTCCAACTCATTAAATGCACGGTTTCATTAGAAATTATGTTTCTAATTTATCTTATCACCTGATAAACTCTCACTTGGATTTTATTAATCCCTTTCATACCAAAACAAGTTTGAAACTGGCATCTATTTACACAATAGAGGTAATTTCCTTATATGAAATTTAGGTGCATGTTGTGACAAAACAAAAAAAGTGAGAATTATATTAAAGAGTTTTAAATCTGTTTTGTACATCTTCAGTAAATTGAGGCTAGGAAGAGTAATTTACAGGAGTGTTGTATCCAAAATGCAATAGAAGATTCCTGGAACTCAGAAGTAGAAGGCATTCACTCTTTTGTTTACCACTCCTTGTAGGTGCTCGTGCTGTCTGCTGTCAATGGGTTATCATGACCTTATTGACTTGTGAATGTCTGATGGAAGAGGCCAACCTCATTCAGTACTAGAGGAAGCAATTTGAAATACAGTGTCCATTAAAATCAATCATTTATAAAACATTAATGGTATTAAAAATCTAAATACAAATCCAGAAACCTTGTAATCATTAAGCCAGAGAAAAAAACATTTATTCATGCGCTATTGACAAAGTAAACTTCTAAGTGTTTTTGATGGCATTTTAAAATATTGATAGTATTATAGATTGAGATGGTATATTTGAGGAGCCTTACATAAATAGAACAGTTTAATAGCCTCAGGTTCTTTTGTTGCTGATAAGATAATGGTATGCCTTCACTTAATATGGGGAGATATTGAATATAGAAAGAACAGGTTGTACTGTCTCTGAGACAACCATCTAAAGAGACAAACATCTATATTCTGCACTTTTTCAATTTTCCAATTGACTCTCAGTAGTGTCCCAAAATGCTGTATAATGTTGTGGTCTTTGACCACACAAGGACTGTTACCATTCAGAAATGCAAAAAGGCAGAAAGTACTAAAAACAACATCTCACCTTCTATCACTGAACTCAGTTAACAAAAAGCAGCTTTGCTCTACAAACACTTTTATCTCTTGTTGATTATACTCAGGAAGCACAGACACAGATTTGATTTGACTAAATAATTGGTAAAAATTTTATTTGAAGTTCTTTAAGGCTAAGGCAGGGACAGGGAAAAAAAAAAAAGGTGACTTTTAATGATACTTTTTGTAGACAGTTGATTAAAACTTTCCATAGGATTTGGAAAGTACAGGTTCAGGTGCTTTTCCTGAACTACGTAGAGCATAGCTGAGCTAGGTCTTTTAGTTATGTGTTAATACTATTAAAATTGATTGCTTCAGAATGGATTCCTGATTTTCAAGAAAGATTCTGTCTTCACAATGTACCAGTATGAAAATTCAGAATTTTCTTTAAATTGATGAAATTTAATGGATGAAGAAACACTTCCCAGCCTGTAATAAATATTTCTGAGGTAGAAAGAAATCATTGTATTTTTCTGAAATAAATATTCTGTCTAAGAGAATTCAATACCTCTGTATTTTTTTCATTTGTGTTAGCACCCAATATCCAGTAAAAGAAAATACTTTTTTTATTTTAGGGAGAAAAAAAGTAATAATTTTTTGTTTGCAATATTTGTTAGGAATATTTTTATCAGAACAAATCAGACCTCTCAGATTGGATAAGGTCATGATAACCATGCTCTTCATGGATTTGAAATATGTAAATATGGCTTGAATACCTAGTTCTTGTCTAAACCATGTTAAAAACTTAACACATTATTTTTGTGCAATAACATTTGAATGGTCTTTGCTATTAAAGTTTCAAATACATATTGTCAAAAGCAATCAGCAACTCCTGGTTTGATATCAATGTGAGAAGACAGATTGTCCAAAAAGTTAATTTCCATTAAAATATATAAATGAACCAAAGAGATATTCTGAGGTAATAATCTCTCAGCATGTCCCACTGAGAAGATTGGAGCAGTTGAATGCATGCTCTTGAGAACAGCTTCATCTAGATGCCTAAACAGGAGCTGACTTCTTTCGACAGTTCTACAGTAATAAGAAAGCCTCACTAAGACATTGATCTATTATAAAAGAGACACATTAATAGTAAGATTCTCATACAACAGTGTTAGCTTACTTCGCTCATAATTACTTGTATCATTCTTTCTTGAAACTAAGTTATAATATACTTATTAAAGAAAAAAAATGTGGTTTTAAATTTCCCAAAAATATTTTTTTTCTGCCTACAGTGAATTTCATCTACTGTCACACAATCAATGTGATGGGATTTCTAAGGATATCTGCAACAGATTGAGTATTAAGCTCAGAAATACAAAAGTATTTCCTTCTTCGTAAGAGTGCACCATTTGAGATCACTAAATATGTATGTACAATTTCATACAAAATTTCTGAGGATTTCTACTGGGAAATGTTTACCTTCTTGAACACAACTTTGACCTGCCTAGTCTTAGCTTCACAGGTTTTTAGAGCAAAATGATCCCAGTCAAACAGGTTGTATATCACTCTCAGAAACATTTCTCTGAGTCACTTCTGTCTTGGACACATTTATTGGGAGTTTGCTGGAGGCAAGACCTCAGTGGCCTAGAGTTGAGCCTTTTTTCCCTTTAAAACTAGGAATGGCATTTTCTATACATGAACAGAGATATTACATGTGTGTGATTGACAGCAAAACAGCCATAACAGTTTTCCTCCTCTGGAGTGGAGGAAGCAGAAGAACCTCAAAAGCTTTATGTATCTGAATAGGAATGCCAGTTTTCTGCTGTTTTCCCTCTCTTCCATTTTGAGAATACTAAAAAACCCTAATTGTCTCAGAGAATCTTTTTCACTTCAATTGCTCACTAAAATCTGCCTTGAGGAATGGAATGTAGAATTTGTCTTGAACACCTGCATTTGAATTGTGCCAGCCAGTGAAATAACTTGCACCAAGAAATCTAAATTATTTCTACTCGTGCATTTTCTTTGATATCCTTGCATTATACCCATTACTTCCCATATCATGAAAGCGTCATTAATTATCACTAATTAGATTTGTCCCTGGACTGACTGTGAAGACAGACAAGTTGAGTCAGTAATTCTAGTTTACTCCAAGCACTCTTAACTGAGCTCAAAGAAAAAAAGCTGAAGTTCCCAATGCAGTGTTCTACTTGCCAAGGTCATCACTTACTTAGGTTTTTCAAGCATAAATCTCTATGGGTAAAAATGCATATTTTAAAATACAGAGAGCTACTCAAACCTTTTTAAGAAGTTAGACATGAACCATCATGACAAATAAAATTATTATAAAAGCCAGGTTGAAGATATGCATTTTTAAATGAAGAGTAAAAAATATATAAAGAGAAATAAAGTTGATTGGGAAAGTCTCAATTTGTGCATGAATTTAAAATAATTCCATGCAGCCTGAGACTTTGCAGAAATTTTTCCCAGTCTTCCCATATCTTTATCAGAAAAAGGAAGAAAACAGTGGAAAAAAAATTGCAAGATTAGACTATACATTTTACAGCTGCATAAGTTTAAATGGAATATTTCTTTTTTTTTTTGTGCTATTGTACTATATCATATCTGTACCATAAACACCTATATAAAATCTAGACAACTGAATAAAAAATAATGAGATCTTAATGTAAAGGGCTTTCTTTTTCTACTTTTTCTATTTCATTTTTTGTCACATAATTAAGCTTTTACTCAGGCACTGGTAGACTAGAAATCTGAAAAAAGTTAATTAGAGTTATGTCTCTGGTAGACACTTGTGTCCGAGATCACACTTAACTGCTTTTAGAAATACCACTAATCCGTTTACCTATGCAAGTGCCTGCCAGTCTCTCTCATTTGAGAAATTTGACTAACTCCCTTCTCACTAACCCAAATGCAGTCCATGGTGTTGTAGCCCTTGCCTCTTTCATAGACTTGTCTACATAAGTAAATACCTTATTTATTGCAATCAACATCTAGATATGCCCATGGGACCTACTTTTCAAAGGTTTATTCTTACATTTTAGGGGTTTTTAAAATTAATATCTTTTACAACCTCATGACAACTTTATAGAAGGTTCTGCATAAAGAGAGGTCAAAACCATCCAAACCAAGCAGCTTTTTAGAGAACAGTAGTCAGGAAAAAGACAGGTGTTATGGAAACCTGGATAGATATCTAAAATGTTATATCTTGGCAGATAACACTTTCTTCCAGGTGTGAAAGACAGTTACAAACATATATTGCATGATTATGGACAGTGCTTGTTAGGTATCAAAAGATCATTTTCCTTGTCTGATTGGAGTCTCTGGGATTTTTCATTATGTCTTCAGTGAGCTTTAGATCATATCTGTACAGAAAAACAGAAACATAGCTATTCATGGGTGTACAGGTAACAAATGTGAAAAATACTTTTCATTTATCTTCTCAGAGATTGTTTTCAAACCCTTGAAGTTCTTTCATTTTTACATTTTCATTTTCCTCTGGCTTCTCTCTGTCTCTCAGCTTTATCCTTGGTTTCCAGAGCTTTTTCTCCAATCTTTTGAGGATTTTCTGATGTGAAACAGCTTTCTCATGAAGCTTGAAATTCAGCCTTATTATGTTTAACAACATGAAACTATTCATTCAGCAACTCTGTATTATTTTTGCACAATCAATGACTTCATTGTTTAGTACTTAGCTCTCCTACTGTCTTGTGGATAGACTACTTAGTTTTATAGACAAAAAAATCAATTCACTTAAGTGTGACTCACATCTAACTATGCATCAGCTTAAAAATAATCCCTTGCCCTCTTCCAGAAAAGAGAGCACATTTCACAAGCTAAACCTTTCTCAAAATCCTGAGTAGTTCATTTATTCTTAATAAAAGCTAAATAAATTCACTGAACTTTCATAATTCACTTTGGGTGACATACACTGAAAATGCATCAATGCCAATGACACCTGGACAAATGTGCAGTCTTTCACTTTCTTATCCACAAATTCCTGCTTCTCAGAGCATATGGTCTTAAAACTACTTTATCTATTCACTTCCCTCTCCTACTCTATTATCATGTGCCAGATCTCCTGCATCACAGTCCCAGCTAACACTACATTTATTTATCTTCCCTTTGGCAAATACGAAAGAGCTGTTTAAGGTGGTTAAATGTGGTCTCATTAATGTTCCCCACTTGTTTTTCATTGCTACACATTTTTGCTCTGACACTGCCCCTGAAACAGCCCTTTTGAATTAGGAAAAGGCAAACCCCAAGACTACCAGTCTTGGGTGACCTTTTCAAAGGAACAGGCACTTCATCTGGTCTTGAACGTTCCTCCGGCAGCAGTACCCATTCTCATTGCTTGCAAGTGGCTACACTTACACTCTTTCTACCAATGGAATGGGGTTTTTTCTGCTGATTTCAGTAGCTTTAATCTGACTTCTCTTTTCCTCTGGTGCCAATTACTTCAATCATTTTTGGAATGGTCTCTGCAGGAAAACATGCCAACTAGGAAAACGATGATGCTTCCAACTACTTTCCCCTCATGCTTCTGACAAAAGCAGGTATTCTTTCTACTCTAGTTCCTGGGTTGGGCTGTGCTTGGCAATGTTAGCATTGCCATTGGCAATTGCTTGTCCCCATGAGACATTAACCTAGGAAATATCTGAGAGAACCTGAGCTCATTTAAATTGAAAAAAAACACTTTCTTCTTCATTATTGTTCGAATAAACACAATCATTCACAAACCTACTGCCTAATTCTATGCCATTGAAATCAGTGAAAGTTTTCTCATTGCAAGAAATAGGCCCAATAGCCATCCCTTATAAAGTTTATATAAATAAGTATGTACTATCTAAAGCATGTTATGTTTGCTTCCAAGTTCTCGTACAGACATTTTTTATTGAAGGATTTTTCTTTATTATCTGTTGGTCTTTCTGTTTCCTTTGGGGAACTATTACATTCATTGTCTCCTTGTCTATTTAATTTTTGTTTGAGATTTATTAAAGTCCTCAGACTGAGATTTTTTTGTTTAAATATTTCGAGTCACTTCAGTATCTCTCTCAGCCACAAAAAAATAACACACACAGAAAGCTGAAATATTTGCCAGTATGTGACTGAATCTTTTCAGGGCTATGGTACTTTCTTAGTGTAGTCCTTATTAAAGCAAGACAGATGAAACATACACGTTAGGCAGGTCAAGCCAAGTTAGAGCTCAATTTCTTCTGCCTCCTTTGTTTCATGAATTAATTTTTCCCTCAAATTCATGTGTTCCAAGGAATCCTTAGATTCCAGGAACTCATATGGTTTTTGCTGAGCTATATAAGTATTTATCTGCAAAGAGAACCTTTGGGACAGACTTCAAAAGTATTCTTGCCCTCCCTGTTTGGTAGAGAAATTGATCTGTGCTCCTTGATGTCTGTTGACTTTTCTGCTCCTGGTCTAGTGCACTCTTCCAATTTATGCCACATTTTCAAAGCATGTGAAAGAATGACCTGTTGACCACTTCCAAAAATAACTTCAAAGCTTGGAACATTTAAGGGTCAGTATCTATCCTAGGTATCTTTGGTGCTGACACTGCATCTGACTTTTTGTTACATCTTTGTATAGTGCTTTCATGTCTCTTCTATGACACAACAACAGGTCAGAATGCATAGAACCTCAGAAGGCATAGCTTTCAAATCCCAACCTGACTGGGAAAATAAGGGCAATATTGGACAAGATGTTAACATGAATCATATCTTCTCCCCTTCATCTAGATATTTTCTCTTAGGATTTGTACTTGTGTCCATCCTGTGTGTGACAGAAGGGGAGATTGCTCTTCAGCTATGGAATGGGTGCTCTCTATGACCAAAAAGAAGATTGTAAAAGTAACCCTCAGAAATAGGCTCTGATACCAAACTGTGGGATTAGAGAACGGCAGAGGATTTGAAAAAAAGGCTAAGCTTCCCTCTTCATAACGTTTATACCTAAGCAAAGTTGCTGAATATCCAACAAAGGTGTTGGACAGAAGAAAGTTACTAGAAAAAGCACAAGGAAAAGCTTTTTAGCAAATAATTTATAAATGAAAACTTGAAAATTTGGCTAAGCTGAAATTGGTCTAAACTGAATTCAACAAACACTTTTGGCAGGGGAAAAAAAAAAGAAGAAAAAGAATTGTGACTGTTGAAACATTTAATTTTGATACTTTAACAAGTGTGTTGAAATTAATATATCAATATTTAGTTCTAATAAGAGGACAAATGACATAAAAATCAATTGGTTCCTTTGGAACCTGATTAAAAATCTTGTTTACCACAAAGGATCAACAAAGAAAAAAAAAAAAAAAGGCTTTATTTCTGCAATAAAATCCAAAGAATTGAAAAAGCAGATTAACCTCAAGCAATTTTAATTTTTTCAGTCTGTCATGGTGTTGAAAAATCAGTTTTTCAGATCAGTTTATTTGCCAGTGTTCTGAGAACTTTATAGCTGCCTGTTGCTTTTCAAGTGAAAACTGAAACATTGATTTTAATTTCAAAATCACTCAATGAGAGAATTTTCCCTCTCCTCATGCTGTCAGCTTAAGCCACATTCCTGTCATTATAATGATAGCATGATCCTTTGCTCTCTTTGCTGAATATATGTGAAGCAATATAGAAGTCCCTTATTTTTTCTTTCCTTTAGGATCCTTCATTCACTGGTATCTTTAACCATTTTTTCCTTGACCTTCAAGGTATGTTTCAAATCTTGTCTGTTTGTATGAATGTTGGCATGGACACAAGGCATATGAGGATTAGATTTGTATGATGAGGAAATACAAAAATTAACTTTTATATTTATTTGGTTTTGTCTCTTTTTTAAAAATGTGTGTGCCAACATAAAAGCTCCAATTCTTTTGCTTTATACTACTGCTTTGTGTTTTCTTTTTATTTCTAACCAAAGAGTGTCTAAATTTGGAATCACTCTTTTGATCAAGGAACCTAGGCAAAAGTACAGGCTGGTAAAAAGCAAATTCTAAAAGTATCTAAGAGCACTGTCCAAGAAGTAATAAAATAAACCCTTATATCTCTGGAGCAGTTCCAGTAAATATTTTGCTTGAGATGCATGAGGTCTTGAAGCTGCTCTCCGTGAAAGAATAGTCGACCCGCAAGAAGATCATCAAACTAAGATGACTGAATTTTGAAATGTGTTACATGTCTCAGTTCCAGAGGGATAATCAGGAAAAACCCCAGAACAGCAGTGCAGATAGGAGAGCCATTGGTGCAGACACCGAGAACTTAACTCTCCCTATCTGAGGACACCTGCCAGGTAAAGAAACACTTTCTGTAAAGATGCTGATTCACCATAGAACAGACGAAGAAAGAGATGAAACATATAGCAGTTCAGTAGAACAACATACTTTCACTCCTTTTTTCTATCCTTTCTCTTTCTTAGGGTCCAAAGAAAGAGTAAACACTGTTCTTAAGTCTGCAGTGATGTAATTAGCTGTATCTTTCTATTACAAAATACCAGTCAACAGTTTGTCTGTAGATTTAGATGTGTCAAGAAATAAGCCTAATTTCCAGCAGTGCTGAGTAACCATAGTTCCTGTGGAGAGCCTGAGATGACATATTTTGTGGCTGTAAAACAGGCCAGAAAAGGACAAGGTTTAAATGGAATGTATTGCTCACCTTTCACTGCCTGGTGGCTACCTCAGAGTGTGAGGTTATTGATGTTTGTCCTATCAGAAACTTAAGGAGATCATATAATTTATTTATGCTCCAGTAAACAATTCTTAAACCTGTCTCAAAAATACCTGCAAAACTGTGGACTTATCCTCTTTTAATTTTTGAGGAAAATGAGTCGTTTAATTTTGAGAGTTTGATTAAGGTTATCTAGGTACTTTAAAATTTACTAGAATTGGTTTTTCCTTCCATCCTTATGTCAGTGTTTCCCCAAATGTATTGTAGACTAGGAACTTAAATACAGGTGTTTGAAATCCCTCCTCTGACCATATACAGGAATTAAGTACATTTTAGGACAAATATGTACTCTGAGTTGAACTAAGGTGAATTGATTTGAGTAGAATTGCAAGATTGTACTGATGTAAGTGAAAGGAGAATTTGTCAGTTTTGCACAAAATAGAATTCTGAATTGTATGTTATCAGTGGCGAAGGAGCTGGCATGGTTCATTTCTCAGTCTTACAGCTGTAATCTGACAGCTGATGTTCAGAAACAGTCGTAATTAAACAAATGAAATTTTATTAACCTACTTACAAAAACTAGGCATATGAGTATTTTTAATGAGGTTGAGGAAAAATGTGGCATTGCTGAATTTTCAGTAATTCTATTTTTCCTATTTAGAGGACATAGATTACGGGAAGAAGAACATTCAGTTCAGATCACATAACAGGTATGCGTAATCATAGAACTGTAGGATCGGAGAATGGTTTGGGAAGAGACCTTAAAGATCATCTGATTCCAAAGCCCCTGTCACAGGCTGGGACAATTTCCACTAGATAAGGTTGCTAAAAGTCCCATTCGGCCTCACCTTCAACCCTTCCAGGGATGGTGCATCCATATCTAAGAAAATAAAAGGAATAGGATATACAACAGATTACAAGAAGTGTTTGGACAGCTCTGTGGAGAGATAATTTGTGTAATTACATTCAGGATATTTAATTTAGATGTTTTTCTTTTTTCCAAATAGATTTAACTTTCTCCTGTAGACAATATTTCTGCTACTGATAACCATGGGAGTACATCCTGCAATTATTTTGGTCATCATATTGATTGTGGCTTTCATTGTAACAGGGAGGGGCAGAAAGAGCACAATAAACTTATGGTAAGGCTCTCTTAAGATAAAGGAATATTCTTGCAGTGTTATGTAATTAATATGCTGATTGAATTAAAAATAAAAAAAAATTAAAATAAAAAAAAACCCATTTGGGATGTTTTAAAACTTTTAATTTTGAGTACTGAAATACAATAATGGTTAGTTAAAATTTCTTGACTTTGGGGTTTTTTTCATTTTCTCCTTTATTTGGTCTGAGGGTATGGGTATGTATAGTCTTCAACACAGCTAGCCTTTGGATAAGCAATCATTTTAAAAAAATAACTCAATCACTTTCACTTAGAGAAATTAATTAATTATGGATTCTCCAAAGTAAAACTCAAGTGGAAAGTAGAGGAAAAAAGAGAAAAAAATTTGCAAATTATATGATTTTCTGTTTCCATAAACGATACACGTGTGCATGTGTGTGTGTGTGTGCAGAATTCACTGACTGTTATGTGGCACTTAACCAAGGGATCCTTAGCTTACCCATCTCAACTGAGAACTGTGAAATTTGGGAAATGTTCAAGACCATGTTCAAAGCCACAGTGAAAAATGTCATGCTGAATCCTTTCTGTAGAAATCTTTTTGAAACATGAAAAAGTTGTTTGAAGGTTGTACCCAAGTTTAGACATTGACCAAAGGAAGGATCAGAAGCAACTTCATGGATTCTGCCTTCCTTGTGCTTTGACTTCACCTTTCTGACAGGAGCACTATCTCTGTCCAGTCAGGGAGTCTGACATAGAGAATCACGCAGAATGGCTGGGGTTTCAAGGTACATCCAGACATAATCTGATCCAGTTTTCCTGTTCAAGCAGGGCCATCTGGAGCTGGCCACTTAGGACCATGTCCAACTGGGTTTTAAATATCTCCAAAGATGGAGACACCATAAGATCTCTAGGCTGTTTCTGCTAGTAATTAGTCAACTTCAAAGTAAAAAAGTGACTCCTGATGTTCAGACAGGACATTCTGTATTTTGGTTTGTGTCCATTCCCTCTTGTCATACCACTGGACAGCAATGAATAGAGTCTGTCTTTGTTTGCCTTACATCCTTCCCTTCAGAAGAGAATTGATGAAATTCCCTGTGAGTCTTCTCTTCTCTAGGCTAAGCAGTCACAGTTTCCTCAGCCTTTCCTTATGATAAATGCTCCACAAAGGTGCCAGGAAAAATGTTTTATCCTGTTCTCTCTCTGATCCATCTTGTACCTTTCTGCTTGCATACAGCTTTTTCAGGCATGTTGCTTCTTCTACATAAATTCTTTCAAAATACAAAACAGATTTTCTCTCAACTGAAGTTGTTGCAGAAGTGCTACTGTCATCTATTCAAAGTACTTCATCTCTGTAACCTCTACCCTTTCATATAAAATCCCATTAAATTGTTCTTTCTTTTTAACATTGTTCTGTTTCTGATGGATGATGTACAGGCCTGTGGATCTCTGCAAGGTGTTACTAGTCTCTAGGAAATGTGCTAGGATGATTCAACACTTGCAGGGAGAGACTCTTTTCTTCCCCATGCCTGTTAACTCTGCCTTTCCAACACTTTTAAGTCCCTAACATCTGAAAGGTGCTGCCCATGTCATTCCATCTAATCCTGTATATTACTATGATCCCTAAAAGGTAAACATATATAAATGAGGAATCAGTTCTGTTTAGCTTCACCCATATTGAACTCAGCTTAACATCAGGCTTCCAAAGTCTATTTATAATTTGTTTTAGCATAATACCATGATTGTATACGATTGTGGACATAATTTCTCTTGGAATCTATGTCCTATAAAACATCAGCATCAGCTACAATTATGATGGCTGCCAATCCTTCTAGTGTGATCCAGTGCACTTTGGAGGATCTACATACTAACTACGTCTCTAAGCATATCCAACTACTGGCCTATATGTTAATGTGGCAACATTTTCATAGATGATAGTTCATTTAATTCAGGGTGCCATAAACTATTTTAATATAATAAAAAAGAGAATATTTGCACTGGGATAAATTCAGTTCACATTCCCCATGCCTATGGACTATCTAAGAAGAAAATGAGACTGTTCTTTATTTTTCACATTCTTGGTTCTCTTTGGATTGCTGGAACAACTAGCTCTGTCTGTATTTAAGTATGGTCTAATTTTATATTCTGACCAGCTCAGTAGGTTGTATTTCACTTCCTGCCTGTAGCAAGTGATGCTTCTGTCTGTCAGAAGTAAGTTCCAAGCTCCAAACAGCACTGTCTCCTGTTTTATGGTGCCTTATCGACAGCCTGCATTTTTGGGCTGGCCTCAGATAATTTTAGTGTCATCCTTATAACACTCATATTTCTCTGCTTATCAGAATTGTTAGAATTATATTGTGTCTGGCTCCACAGTCCATCTGGAATCAAATTGGTCATTGATCTAATATTGCAGTTTATCAGTGTTGCTTGAATTACATTGCAGATGACTATGTGTACCAGCTGGAGTTGAATTGGTCATTAATCTAATAACATCATTGCAAATATGGCAGTGGAATGGCTGCGTCCTTATGCAGCTTCTGTGCACTGGATATCTTTACATTTGCTAGTCAAAATGCAATGAAGGTTTCTGCTCAATCACTGCTTGTATTTTCCTTTGTTCCTTCATTTCAGAGATCACTTCAGGCCAAAAAGTGGTCTTGTTTCAAAACCTTAAGGTCGTGACTGAAAGACAAGACACTGTTCTACTCCTTTCCATGTTATTTTCCAGTGTAACGATCAGACTGAGAAAACTTCTTTGTTTCATCTAATATTAATCAAAAGTTACTCTCTAAAGTAAAATTTTAAAACTTGCTGTCAGGGGAAAGGGTTATGCATTTTTGGAAAGCCATTAATCCCACTTGTCTTTGATTGAGATTGAAATGATTCACCCAGAAAAGAAACTTGTTTTTTCCACTAATTATAAATGGACAGTTAGAATATGTCTAATTTTTACGTAGCTAAAATTTGATGTGGTGAATTCTGTGTTCTGTTTCCATGGTTCCTTTCATTTAGCCTATTTGTAAATCCCCAACTGGCTTTGGTTTGTTGCTCTTGCTGGACATTATAGTCTGCTCTGCTCTGGCAAAGCATTCTCTATTGCTCAAGAATACCTTCCATCACCTGGAGTTTTTTGTCCCACAAGGCACAAATATTTCTTAAAACCCAGATATTTTAGAGAGTTATCTCTGGATATCATAGTTCTAAGATTTGTAGTAGATAGCTACACTGCCTTGTGCATTCAAGTTTCAAGTAAAATCTTCCATCTCTGCAGTCTTTTTCTGTCTGTGATCAGTTGTTATCCAATACCATCATCAACGGTTTCAGTATCCCCTTCAGTATTTCAGTGAATAGTTTCTGATATTTTTCTACCTCAACCCCACTCCTCCCTTAAAGGATCTTTGCCTTAATTTCTCTCATATTTATTCATTGCATTGAATTATTTACTCATTTGGACACGGCGTTATCCAAATAAATGTTTGGCTTCTCTTAAATCTCAGGTTATGACAGTCTCTTTCCCCCCTCTGCCTTACCTGTGTGTTTAACATCCTGTTGAGATTATCAGCACAAGGTCTGCCATGCTCCTAGATCTGAACTAGTGCCTTTTCAAGACAAAGCATTGGAGAACAATTTAAAATGCAGCTGCCTCTGCGGCCAAGTCCACGTATTTTATGCTTCCTCTGTCCTCCAAGAGCTCACTGGTATATCCTTTTCTGCACTTATGGGTAAGCAAAGACTCTAGCTCTCTGCACCAGGAGAGAATGGAAACACAAGTCTAGTAATCTCTTGAACCATTACAAGTATATTCATGAGACAACAATACACCATGTAAAACCAAGGCTAAACATGGATTTTCCTGCACAGTTTCTTTTTAGAAACAAAACCTTATCAAAATAACATTGTATAGCAAATTAGTCCAACGGACTAGAATTTGGTTTTTCAAATGAAATGGCAGCTCAGTCTCCCTAAATTTTCAAGTGCATAATTTCTCCTAAGAAAGAAAACCCATGAGGAAGAAAGTAAAGGAAAGGACAATTTTCTCCTCCGTCTTGGTAAAGGAAAAGAAATAATGCATTTTTTTGCATATCAGGAAAATTTTTTCCACCACCTCAGTATCTCAGGCCATCCCTGTCTCCAGTTGAAAAAACAGAATCTTTAAAAAAAATCTGTTTTAATAAATAAAAGTGGCATGCATTAATTTTAATTCTTTACATTTTAATATTTCTTTCCGTAGTTTTTTGTTTGCTTGTTTGTTGCTGTTCTCAGGGAAAATGTTCTAATTAATAATAGATCACACTGATTTCCCCTTCTTCTTCAAGTGATTTCATAGCCTCTCTGTAAATGTATTATTGGCTAGTATAAAGTTTTAATATTAGCCAAACAGGGAGAAATATTTCTTTTGGTCTCTTACTCCCCATCTGTTTTTATTTTTCTATTTCTTTTTCACTGTTCATTAAAAAGTATTATTTATCTCTACTATGGGAAGCCTTTCTAGAACACCAAGGAGTATGGTAATAACTATTGGGAATCCACAGGAAAAAAAATAGAAATAAAACTTTTAACATTTTCCATTTGACTTTTTTGGTTGTTGGTCTTAAACACTGCCTTTAATTTGTCTTCAGTGACAATATGCATTTTATACTGGAAGACTCAGACACATCCTTTCAAATACAAATGTTTCAGAGGGGTAAAGAGGATAGTACCACCTATGGGTCTCAAGAGTAGTCTTCTTAAAAAAAATAAAAGAGTCTGGCTAGAGTTGTTTCCCTGAACTAGGAATTGAGTTAAAAGGTGAGCTTGTGAAAAGAAGAGTACCACTGTGACTTTACCAATAATGGTAAAGTTAGAACTCTCAAACCCCACAATGGTTTAAAGATATAAATATTTAACCAAGTTGGTAACTGTTCCAAAAATGAATATGGCCTAGTCTACACTGGGAGTTGGGAAAATATAGAGTTTCTGTTACATTTAGTCTTCTGTCATCAAAGATCCTGCTGACAGCTGAAATTCTCTTGCAGTATCTGCAAATGACTCAGCACAGAGGTGGGAGCTATCACCTCTACTAAGTCAACAGAAAAAGATAGAATAAATCAGCCTGGGTGTTTTGAGACACATCACTAGTTCATGAAGATTGCTTTGAAGTACAGGTGTAAGAGTCAAGACCCTCCTGAAAAAATAAGTGTGTTTGTTTCTGACTGAATTTTTCTCATTCTGTGTTGCTGCAATTCATCCTCTGCTCCATAAAAGAGGACTCAGGACATCTCATTAGGACGTTCTAATGAAAATCTCGATGCTTTCACACCACCCTTCTACTTTGCTGGCTTCTTTATAGCATATACCTGAAGATAAGGACATAAGTCAGCTGAATAATGACACAACCCAGGGTAACTCCAAAACAAGTTATTGTCGTTAGAAAGATCTATTTGAAAATTATACAAGCAATGCATTGCATACAGTAGTAGAAAAAAGTCCATCAAAATGGTGGTGGAAGGGCCCTGCAAAGCTGTAGCCTCACTGCATGGCAAGGAGGACAATTTCCATGCCCCTCTTCCTCTGTTAAGTCTTCCCTTGGCATAATTTGCTGCCACATTGTGCCATGAAGATACTAAAGTAAAATAGGCAAAGCTAGGCATGTTTGGAGATGTCTTTGAAAAGTAATTGGAAATGGGAATCTGCCTGCTTATTCCTAAGCTTAATGTTGAATGAAGTTGTCACTTAGACCATGGCCATATCTTGGACTTCATGCCTAGGACACTTCTTTATCAACACAATTTATAGAAAGAAAGTGAAAGAAACTATTTGTTCCCATTGCATTTCTTGGTTTGGTGAACCACCCTGAAGTTCTTCTTTGAAGGCAGTTATTTTGCTATGAGAGTGTTCCACACTCTTACTTTAAAGTGAAAACCATTCAAAACTGAAATAAATTAACATTGGCATATGAAGAGCTTGGAGAACAACAAACCAAATGAAAAAGAATAAGGCAGCCGCTATGTGAACAGAAAAAAAAAAAAAAAAAAAATCAAGAAATCCATTTGGAGAAGTAAAAGCATTAAAAGCAGCAAAATAATCAGACTAATGGAAAAAAAATGTCAGATGAATATAGTATTAGTGGAAGATGAGGATGTAATTCACAAGTAAGATGAAATTGTTAAGAGTGTGGATCAATATGCATAAACCCTAACATCACAAAGTAGGCTAACCTCGAAATACTGAATATACTAAGAGAAACAGGAAACTGTCCTGGGGAAATAAAAGGATGAAATTAGCAGAGCCAAAAGAGGATATTGTTAACAAGAAGACATAGTGAAAAACACTGCTATTGTGAAAAGAACTATGTTTCAGCAGATTTTTTTTCTTTTTTTTTTAGTTCATAATGCACAAATTTCAGTCTTTTGTTTTTTGATGAAAGCCCTTCAGGATCACTGAAGAGAAAGGAATTGTTTCCACGTCTCTGGTGTGACTATCACATTCAAACTGGTAAACTGATAGCAACCTGTCAGTTACTCTTCATTTTCTCTAACTCTCTGGGTAAAACATCCACAGTGGAGGCAGGATGGCTGGAACATTGCTCCATATCCATGGCAGGGTCCTATACCCTTGCCTCTGCCATGGGGGTGTGAAATTTCATAGACAGGAAACAGTCTGTGACAGTGAGGGAAAAGTCTCCACACCAGGCCATTTAGGCAGGTCAGGAAGGCAAATAACGGTGGAAAATGTTGAGGGGAGAAAGAAATTTCTAATGAATCAGCTTGCTTGTCACTTCAATTTTTAAGACACCATTTGTATCCTTTGATTGTTTCAATGGGTGATTAATCACAATGCTTATGCCAGTTGCTCTCTTCAGGCCTGGGACAAGTGGGCACAGATCACAGGCTTAGTGTATACTGGATTCATTTTCTTATCTATGCATGAAACAAATATGTGATTATAGGATACTCCATTTTATTGCAATATTTTTTTCTATACATTTCACCCAAACAGAAGCAAGAGAAGAATCAAAGTTTGCAAAGTCCAGAATTAAATTAGTAGCCTTGGAGAAGCTCAGTGACTGATGCCCTTAAACCAAAACAGTGAAATAAATCTAAATCCCTGTTCTGATGTGCAGTGCTCCCACATTCAGAGTAGCACTGGCACAGGGTGCTCACAGTGGGTTCAGCTGATGTCACCAAAGGCTGTGAGCACTCTGTGTGCTGTCTGGCACCACTGTGAACACAGTCTTACAGCAAATTGATGCTGTGAGGACTTAATGATTTCTTTTCATGACCAGCCAACTGCACCCCACTGTCACTATAGCAATAATTCACACTCCCCTCAACATTCAATACTAGCCCAGCTAGAAGTCCCACCTCTCTATATATCTATATGGTGCAACAGTTCTGTGCATATACTTACTGCATATTATTTACATTTAAAGATTGACTCATAGAATATCCTGAATTGGAAGAGACCCACAAGGACCATTGAGTCCAACTCCTATTGATTTTATTTATTGATGAAATTTATTAGATTAAACTGAGGAAAAAAAAATTACGACAGAATGGAAATCTACTGAAGAATTAATGATTCTTTCCATGACATTACATTGAATATAATCCCTTTGGTGACTCACTTCCATTATTTACATCTTCCTACCTGATGATAAAGGACTGTATACAGCTTTTGCCTGGTGTTTGGTTACAGGAGACTGTATGTCTACTATGTCTTCCTCCATTGGAATTTCTGACTGCTGTGTGCATTGAAACATATTTGCATTACTGAATTTCTGTACAATATGTGTATCTCTTCTTAAGGTCATAATTGTTTTTGCTCTTAATTTTTTATTGTAGCACTTTATAACTGTGTATGATATAACAAAGAGATTATCTGAGAACTTATAAATCATGGCTTCAATGTTTTCTCAGGTGGGAAACTCCAAAAAGTATATTCTTTTATGGTAACCATGTATAGAAAAGAGAAGGTTCTAAAATGTCCTCTCCAGGATTTGAGTGGTAAATAAACTGAAAACCACAGTGTTTTACCATATCAAACTTGTTAAGATGAATTAGCATATAAACAAACTTAAATCTAGTGTGATGCCAAATTAGTTTTCCCTAAAGCAGTACATAGTTCAGGTTCTGTGGGACTTTTTTCTTCCTCTTTAGTGAGAAAAGGCTTTGGATGGAACATTTAAAAAGAAACCAAGTTTCTTACAAATTGTATTAATAGATGTTTACAGGAAGTTAATGACAATATAATTTTTCTTGAAGGAGAACAAGGAAGAATTAATTAAAAATAAATAAAATGGTCTCAGAGGTATTGTTGGTGTTACATGAAAAAAAAATGGAAGTAGAGTTAATTTCAACTACAAAGAGATTCACAAACTTCCCTTACTAGTAAAGATCACTTTGGGACATCTGTAGAACTGCCTGACAGCCTGTCATATTATTCTCCTGCTTTGCCTTTTTCTATATTGGAGGGTGTCTCCATGTCCTCTTTAATTAGGCTGGTTCTCCTCCTAGATCAATGACTCTCAGATACAGTAATTACTGTATTTCAAGATTATTTTTCATTTCTGGTGCTCTGTTGGCTTTTTATACTGTAATCCCCAAATCAAATTAATCCAGTAATCAGTGGCTCTAAAATAAATCACTGAAATCAATTTGAGATGCCTAAGGTTTCAGAAAAATCCAAGAAGCAATGGGTCAAAAAATATTTTCTCTGCTGTTTGCATATTACATATGGCTGGCAGTAACAGCTTGCATGTTCCTTCCCAGAGCTGAATGGATCATATAGGTAGGGTTTATTTTTTTTACACAGTGACTTCATGTTCTCACTCTGTTTTTCCACATGGACTCTCAAAAAAAAAATTTTTAGGGATAAATCAGTGTATGCTTTTTTGGTTATGTAACATAAACTGACATCAACAACAGTTCAGATGGCATTATATATTGAGGAGGAGAGATTCAAAGCATGAGGACTTCAAATGAGAACTGAGAGCTTAAATAAAATTTGTGCTTATGAAAATCACCCTCCAAATCTGTTCATACAGAAAAATATATTTGCTGTAGCTCTCTGACTTAAAATTCATCATAAGAATATGAAGGAATTATTGCTATGTCTAATGAGAGAAATAAAATACAGAAACCAAAGTAAATTCATTATTTCATCTGTGTATATTTCTTTTTTAACATACTCATATCTTAAATAAACTGCTATAATTATTGGGCCGTTTAATTACTTCATAACAATATGGTATCCTCCAATTTCTTACAATGTAAATTATGTGGGATTAACTACAAGATGCAAAGAAAAAGGCTAACTGATGTAAGATATTTTGATTTATTTTGAGCTACCAATTTTATCTGTTTTAGATAATGTAGAAAAATTAAATATGTGCAATAGAGATTCTGCTAGGCTAAAAGAGATAAAAATAAAATTCATCAGTAAATATTATCAGAATGCTTTTCATTTTTCTGCTTCCACTCTTGTAGAGATAGAAATGCTATGAAGAAAATGCAAAACATATTCAAACGATGGATACAGAAGCCAACTGATACAATTAGTTGGGTGTATTTGGCTTATAAGAGCTTGAAGGCTGGAATGGCTTAGTCCAGTCTATGGGTGGATGGCCTCCTGAGAATCCTAATTGCTGTAAGCAAGGACAAAGATCAACTCTACAAAGTGCTTCTGTACTTGCTGAGTTAATGGAAAAAAGGAAAGGGCAGAATGAAGAGAAAAGTGGGGAGTGAAAAATTACTGTGATTCAGGCACCGTGAAAAACACTAGCTAACTAACTAGCTAACAGGTTGAAAAGTTGGAAGGTTAAAAAAGAAATCCTCTGGTAAAAAAAAAGTTGCATCCTTAGAACATAAAGAGTCAGAAACTTGAGCCTATTATACAAGAAGCCCTAGGAAGCTCAAGCAAATTCTTTTAAGTCATAAAGATATTCAGAAAAAAAAATTGTTTAGGTGATGCAAATAAACTGTTTTGACTACAATTTGTGCTGTACTTCTTGTAGTTATTCTACCATCTTTGTAACAGGAGGATTTTGCTATGTACATTTGTCCAAGGTCTCTGTTATTTTCATTATTTTATTTTTTTGATTCTCTTTTTCAGAGAGGAAACCTAAGCAAGAAATAATTACTTTCTTATGTATTTCAGAATTTTTAACAAAAGGCACAGCATTAACACTATGGAGGAGTCTTCTTGCCATAAACTCAAACAGCTGTAATTCTACTGATGGTTGAAATGAAAAAAAGACTAAAAGTTTGCAAATTACTTTGGGGGGGGGGGAGGGGGGTGGGGGCGGGGAATAAGATGACTTGAAAGGCAACATTCTGAGGACTAATTGTTCTGAATTTGTCTGAAAACTCAAAGGAGCCATGTGAGCATTCTATGCTTTCTGTATTCTGGGAAGGCTTTTCTTCTCTGTGTGAGATGCAATCAGGCTTTCTAATTTTATATATTTATCTATTTTAATTTACAATAGCCAACCAGTACTGGTTCTAAATGAATGACTTGATGAAAATCTGAATTCTATGTCCAAAATGGTTAATTTAAGGTTTTTGTACTTTGACAATATTCATGCTCTTGAATCTTCCTTGTCAATAAGAATGCAGGACTGAGTTGCAAGAATCCACTCCTACGTGGGTCAACAGAGAATGATGCAATTACCAGGCTGGTTGGAACACACTTGAATAGCTGGAAGTTCATAATAGCCATAGAAGAGGTTACTGGAAGAGTGTCATGGACACCTAAATGAATCTTGAGTAAAAGATATGAGAAAAGTCCTAATGGGGGTGAATTTGTCATCTGGATTTGCAAATACCGGCAAAGCAGAATTCCAGAATGATTGCAATTTCATAAAACAAAACACTGGTACAAGTGCTCCTCTTCCTGAAAATCAAGAAAAATGCTTCAAGCTATGTGTAGGAAAAAGCAAATCTCATCAAGTCTGGAAAGTTTAGGAACATGACTGACGCCTGTTACAAAGAGAATTTGTCTATTAATATGTACAACTAAAATTGTCCACTTTTCAATCATTTTAAAAGAAGTTTGTCCTCTTGAGGCCTTTTTTACTAAACATTTCTCTTCAAAAAAAGCAACTTTCTGTGGAAAACCATGTGTTAGTCTCCACTGATTCAGCAGTCCCTTTATGGACAGCTGCTGCTGTTCCAATTCAAGGGCAGATGCATCCACCACTGTATCCCTAAATTTCTCATTATACAAACATAACTACTGATTTCACACTAAGGATTGAGAATACATTGATTGATTTCCTGTATAAAAAATAGCATGATTAGCAGGACCAGGGCTATGATTGGCACTGGGGAAGCTGCAACTCAAATCCTGTGTCCAGTTCTGGGCCCCTCACTGTGAAAAAGACATTGAGGGGCTGGAGTGAGTCCAGGGAAGGGCAGTGGAGCTGGTGAAGGGTCTGGAGCACAAGTCCTGTGAGGAGCAGCTGGGAGAGTTGGGGGTGTATAGCCTGGGGAGGAGGATTCCTCAGGAGAGACCTTATCAGACCTTTTCACTCCCTAGAACTGGCTGAAAGGAGGTTGTAGCCAGGTTGGGGTCAGCTTCTTCTTCTAGGCAATCAGGGCCAGGAAAAGAGGAAATGGGCTCAAGCTGTGCCAAGGGAGGTGTGGGCTGGACATTAGGAAGAATTTCTTTGCTCAAAAGAGCAGTCAGGCATCAGAACAGGCTGCCCAGCAGAGTTGGTGGGAACACCATCCCTGAAAATGTTCCAGAAGTGACAGGATGTGGCTCTTAGTGCTATAGTTTGGTTGACAAGGTGGTGTTCAGTCCAGCATTGGCCTCTATGACTTTTGAGGTCTTTTCCAACCAAAATGATTTTTTGATTATATTATCAAACAATTTTTTGTTTATTACTCCTATAAGTTCATCTCAAACGAAAAAAGAAGGAAAGCCTCTATTTGAGTGTTACATGCAGGGAACGGAGTTGCTGAAAAGTATTTGCATATTCCCCCACGACAGATTCTGGAACAGCAGTTTTCATGCTGGCTTGTGCCAGCATGACACATGCACAATGACTGGGAAAATACTGCCAATTCCCTTGCTTCAGAAGATTCAACTGACACATCTGAAGCATGAGGAAACTTAAACACCAGCTCAAAGATGGAAAAAATCAAAGGGAAATCAATGCAACACCTTGTTTTGTACTTTCAGCTCTGGAGAAAATGTGTATTATTCAGGAAAAAAAAAAAAAAAATTGAAGCCATTCCCCTGACCTGCAAAGCAAAAGAGAACATCTCGAGCAAAGTAGGTAGAAATATGGATGCAAATCACTGTTTTTCTCATGCCGAGGTAACTGTAAAGGCAGTGTTATTTAAGAAACATAATATAGTAGAGATTAATCATTTCTTCTCAGCTTTGGAGACAAATCTGATATAAGTAGACCTAAAAATATTTCAACAAAGCTGTTTGTAGATAACTTTTAGTCTTCAAGTGCAAAGTGCTGGTGTGAGAGAAAATTTGGATGTCAAAGATTTGACAAAGATTTGACATTTCACACAAACTGCTCATGAAAATACATCTCTACGCAACAAAAGGTGTGGAAAGCAGAAGTCATTCACTACAGAAAATATAAACATCAACCATTTTCAAAACTTACCAGCCTTGGTATTGTATGCCTGATCTATGCCTCCTACACTGTTAAGCATTGCCTACTCATTTAGTTGCATTTAGAAAAAAACTAGGCAAAATATAAATTTTAGCGTGAACCTGAACATCTGTATTTTGTTTACTTCAGTAAAGAAAGTGGTGAAAATTACAAAAGTAATGGATCCTGTCATTGCAGAAACAGCTGTCTGATGAAACTAATTTCAGCAAAGAATTGGTAAATTCCACTGTTTATTTTCATAAATAATTTGTGCTTCTGTAAGTCTTACAACTTTATTTTGAGGTTGAATTATGCAAATATGCAATAAAACCATAATTAAACATCAATAATGTTTTTCACAAGATTTCCAGCTAGACTTATAGATAGAAAATACAAAATTATGCAAGGAAGTACAAAAACCGAGGCAAAATTATGAGTGGCAATAAATGTCAGCAGGAATAGCCCCAATAAAAGTCAATTTTAGATGTCAACTTTCATTAAAACTAAAGCTGAATGCTAGATGTGATTGACAATTTCTATTATGAGTTCTAGATTTCAAATACCTTCATTTGATAGTCACCAGTATGATAAGTAATCTATATTATATTATTCCTTGCATCTCAAATGCCATTCAAGGAGGTTTGATAAATAAGATGTAGGTAAATGTCTGACTCCCTGTAGAGACTTACATATAAGAGTCACACTCTCCCTCTGGTACAAATGTATTATAAACCTGAATGGAGATAGAACAATTTCACACTTTTGGATGTGTCTTCCAATTCATACTTAGAGAAACAACAAAAGAAAAAGTTGAGCAATGAGCAGTTAATAGTAATATATGAAGGCATAGAAAATTTCTCTGGAAAAAAAAAGTCCCAGAATTTATGCTAAGCAGTGATGTAATTGCTCAAGATTTCTTATGACAGTTTGTACTCTACTGTCAATGGTATCAGCAAAATATACTGGACCAATTATTTGAAACTGCAGTGTGCAATTCAGAACAACAAAGGAATGTTCCTCTAGCATTCCCTGGCTCTTTCCAACCTACCCTTATCAACACTCTTCTGACCCAGCTATCTCTCAGATTTTGTTTCATAATGATTGAACAAATATTCATAACAACATAGTAGGGTTTAATACAGTTTTAAGAGGATCCAGAGGCCCTGGTCAGACAGCTGTGTGACGGCTGGTGTGACTGATGTGTAACCTCACCAAAGGATACTCTATCAGGACTTATTAATAAGGCTAAAAAGAATCTTTGATGTTATGATTAATATCTCTGCAGAGCTGAAGAGTGAAAGAGCTCTATGGAAAACAGAGAAGCATGTTAGTCCCCAGCGCCAACTAAGTTTCTACTATTAATGAACAACACTAAAGGAATAGCATCCCTTCCTTTCTGCATTTCATTAGAGGAGCTCTCAAAAGGCTGGAAGCAGAAACAGGAGCTTAAGGAACTTGTGCCTTGGTCATGTTTAAAGAAAATGCAAAACTATGCCTGATTCTCTGTTCGGTGTAAAGTGTATTCATAATTAAATCTGACCCTAAGGCACTGTTGGAAGGAAATAAATGTAAAAATTATCATTGAGTAAATATTTCTAAGAAATTTCTGTTAGGAATGCTTCCTGTTCTAAATTAATTTCTGATACGTTTGTGTTCCTTGTGGGTTGGTTTTAAAAGAAAATTCTAGTTTACTAGAATGCAAGTTCAGAGAATCCTTTAATTTCAAAAAACTCTACTAAAATAGTGATTAAAAGGGCATTTTGAAGTAGCCAATGTGATGGTTTGCATAAAAAGTTCTTTGTACAAGCTTTGGGACATATTACTAATACTGTTTTTTCCACAAAACAATAATTATCTTTTACTTTGTGTTTAATTCTCAATATTGAAAATTACTGAGAAAACTGAAAGTTCTTCAAATGTAATTTTAGAAGAGGCATAAGACAGGCATCCCAGAAGGTTTCTTTAAAATACAGAGTAACTCCAGAAAAGATGTAAGGAAAAATGTGAATTTTAAAAATAAATTTTGAAGCTCAGTGACCTTTTCCACTCAACACCTAAAAACTGTAAACATCTGACTTTAGCAGGGTCTGTGAGAGAAGCTAAATTAAAAAGCTACTGTTCCTGTGCAATCAGTGAAGAGATTAATGTCTTTAGCAAGGACCTACTGGCAGGGATTTTAAATAGTTAACCTCAAGAGTTAAGACCTTAAGTTGAAGATTTTCAAAGAAGAGCTCAATTATACTGAAAGAGCACCAAACGTTTGTAAGGCACGCTTCTTTGCAATATCCTACTGTTTCACATCCGTCTGGCATCAGTGAGTAATATTTTCCAAGAAAGCTGTTCATATCTGTATAGGAGATACATGAAGATGTTTAGAAACAAGCTCTTGAAATTCCTCCTCAGAAGATGCTGATTCAACAAATGGAGGTATTTTAAGTGAAACTGTGTCACAAAAAATCTTGACTGAAAATTATTGAACCATTTTCTTCTTAAAAAGATTGAAACAATTTGTATATATTTTTATGACTAATACAACAATAATAAAAACGACATCTATTTTCTATCAAATACAACACTAGGCCTCTATTTTCCACCTACCTTATGTATCATTGATGTAAAGTGTTAGGAATACACAGAAAACAAATAAGTTTTAAGTAATTTTTAAATAAAATGTTCTCCTCTGGGCTAATCTATCAACTTTAGAGTTAATTTAACAATTTCCTACTCATTTGAAAATAGAATCTCTGCTTGTTCTGTAGTTATTTGAAAGAAAACTGTCTAAATGGCTTAACTTCTATCTACATTGTAGGTATTAGGCTTTTATCATTTTTCAAATCCAACTAAATTAAATAGCTAATTTAACATTTGAAGTTTGGAGATTTCCAGAAAAATATTTAGTACTCTTCTCTACTTAAACTCTAACACTCAGCCAAGATTTTCTGAAGCTAGTGATTTATTCTAAGCTGTGAATGCACGCTGGGGAAGTTTCTCTACAGGTTTTTTCACTAAAAATCCCAATTATTTCTCCTCTTGATGCAATTTTGACACTTCTAGCAATGATGAGATTTCTGGTGTTGGCTGACCACTGGTGCTCTTTCTTCCAAGCTAGCTAAATCCATACAGGAGAGGTCTTAAAAGACAAATATATTAAAACCTCAAAGTTATGACACTTTGTTAGCTCTAGATTCCTATCACTACATCATTTTTACAGATAGCATGAGAAGCAATAGACACCAGACCAGAGTGATCTCAGATAAATTGGGCATTGCATCTCACTTTTAATGCTTCAAAGTTTCAACCATTTACTCTGATGGAGCCTTAGAGCACATTTAGCTATATAATTAATATTACATCCCAGTGTGTCTACCCATTCTTAACATTTTCCTCTATTCTCTAATTGCTGTACACTTTTTACTTTTCCCACAGTCCATTAGGCTTTTGTAATTTTTCTTCTCTCCGTTTATTCTGGTTTTGCCTCTCTGTGCAGTCACTCTGGATTTTCTTCCTGTCAGGAAACAATGTATCCTAAAATTTTCTTATGACTACTTATGCTCCTTTTCAGTGATAATACCTCATTAATCTCTTACTCTCAAGTGCAACACCCACAGAGTCCACCTTCATATACAAATCTCAAATCCATTTCTTTCCCATAATATCATAATTTCTTTTCCACTGATTTTGTAATCTTTCATGATCTTTTTGATTTACTTCCTTCTACTTACTTGCTTTCCCTGAAATATTATTATGTCTACCAACTCTTTGAAATGAAGTACCTGGGTTTTTTTGCCTCAGTCATTTGGGCCTGGTAGAGTCACTGGTGTAGTCCATTACACATGGGTTCTCTTAAATCATTTTTTAAATGTAGAATCTCCATGATTTTTCTGCAATTCTGACACCTTCTCACAGCCTGAATCTATTCTTTCTGGTTTGAGATATACTGTTGACACATTCTTCTGTGTTTGTTGTCCATTTCCATTGCGTCCCCTTCCTTAGCACTGAGCTTGAGCTGGATGTAGAAGAGCTGTTTGTCACTGTGGTCCCTCTCCTGTGGGAGGTGGATTTTCTCAGTTTTTGCTGTCTTTTTCTTCCTCACACCACACACACAGCGACAATTACTTTGCTATCCTCCTGCTCTGCTGTCTGGGAGACCTTTAATGTCCTTCTCCCTTTCTTTTGCTCTCAGTTGTGTTGGCAAGAATAAGACAGTTCTGTGTCTTGTCTTCCTTCCTTCAACAAGTCTCCTATGCTCTGAAAGACAGCATGTGAAGATGATGTAAAGCCAGCAGTACCTCCCTCAAGGAATCCTTTGAATGTTTTTTCTTGCCCCTGCTCAAGCCATCCTGATGGGGCAGTGGGAATCAACTGGGGATAACATGAAGTAGGGTTTTTTTCAGCTGGTAGTTGTCCCAAGATTCAACTTGGAGGATTGAGAAGGTAGAAAACAAGACAATGGCTAGTTTGCCACACTGAAGTGACTTCAGTTGTGAGGCATTCCCTTAATGAGTAATTAGCATCACAGAGACATGAGCTAATTGATAAGCACAGTTTTGTAACAAAGACCTAAAATATTTACTGTGGTAAAACATTCAGGATTCACTCTGATGTCTAAAACTTTCTTCAAGTGCTGCTTTCCAGTTGCTATTTCTAATGCAAATGATTTCCAGTAATAGAGAGTTTACCTAGCTGAAATGAAAAATGCTACTTCAGTATGAAGATAAACGCATCACTTAGAATGATGGATATTTCAGAGGCACACTAGGCAATTTCTGCTTCAGTAGAGATCCTGCTACTTGGTGGTATCTGTTGTCTCTTCTCAGGGGAATTGATTTGATAGTAAGCCAAACTCAGAAAAAGGATTAAAGGTCCCAGCCCTCTAATGTACCCTGCAAATGTCTCAAGGAACCTTGGGTTATGTAGCACCAACTGCTAATCTCTAAGGAACAGGACTGAAGTCTTGGCTGGGTGTTACAAGTTCATATTTAGTCAATAAACCAGCTAATGATGATTTCTCCAGACAGTCAACAATACATTTTAGTTCTGTTCTAGATGAACCACTTCTCAGATAACTGAGTTTCCACAGCCAGTTGATATTTACTCTTGGCAAACACTGTTAAATAACACAAAAAAGGAAGAGCTAACTGCAGCAGCATACTGCCTGTATTTTATCAAGCTGTCATCACAAAATTTTCCTCTCTTACCTGAGCTGGTAGATGTTTGCTTACTCATGTAAATATAGGAGTATGTTCCTTCTGAGGATCTGATTAACCTAAGCTAGCAAGACAACTCACATGGATTGGATTCTGCTACAAAGTATATTTTCTTCTGACAAATTTATTGATACTACTTTGTTCATTAAGCAGAATTTGTAGAAAGCAGGAGAAGCTAATAGGCATTGAGGAAAATTCAGTGATTTAATGCTTTCAGAAAGCATCTTAAAATATTAGCTGACATCTCTTTTTCTCAGTTCTGTACCCACAGTACATTGAAATGCATCTTAGTGATTTGTGACCTTGCACTTCTGTTTTAAAAAATTATTTATCAAAAGGAAAGGGAGTCAACTCTGCTATTTTTCACTAACTAAGATGTAGAAACAGAAAAATAGAATAGAAGGGGTGTGGTTTCTGTGCACAGTCCATTCATAAACTACCATGGAACAAGAGCAAAGCATTGCTTCCACACTACTCTCAGTAAGGCTTGACATCTCTTGCAACCCTACTTATCAAAGTACTCCAATGAGTAAAGGGTATTTCCTTATGAGTGTCGTAACAGGCTAAACATTGGTTTTCTCATTTTGATTCCACCCACAAACTACTAAAATAAGGAAGAATATGCAAATTACAGTTGTTTGGAAATAGGTTAATCAAACAGATGCCTTCTTTTAAAGAATCAAAGATAAGGCAAAGAACACCTGCATGGCTTAAAAAGTAAAATGAAAAGGAAAAAAAAATCCTTCCCCTTCCAGTTCCTCTTATATGGTAAGGTGACTGTTGCTTACCATTTTGCAAAGAGTGCTGTTGTGAGTTTGATGGCTTCTTCAAGTTTTAAAGTGTTCCTCCCGTAAGTGAAGCACTGCATTGAAGGAATGAGACAGGAACCTTTTCTCGGGTGCAGAAGTCACATATTTTCCATCCGTCACACAGTTCCAGCCTCTGACTTTACTCTGCATTTTTTGCAATCAAAGTCAAGATTTAAGGAGAAAACTATTCGATTGAGACAGGTAGCAAGCAGTATTTCAGCTTTAGTTATAATCACAGACTGACTGCCACAAAATAGAGCCAGGTTTTCTGAGCAAGTACAATACATATGGAGAAAAAAGAGCAAGTGAAAGAAACCAGGATATAGAAAAATATTTTCAAAGGATATCTTGGCCCTCTAGACTATTAAAGCATTGGGTCAGTTTGACTGCTGATGATGTCTCTGCACTTCGGGAGTTTCCCACATATTTGAGAGCATCTGGTATGCTTCTAAGCATTGTATTTTACAATTCGAGTTATAATTCTAGTTATCTTAGTGGTGCATGTAACACTTTTTCAGTAAATGAAGGAAGAATATTTTCTCCTTTTCAGAAAATGGGAAGAAAGTTACTTTTTCCAAACTGATTAGAACAGGCAAATCAAATTAAGGAAATGAATACAAAATTATTGAAGACATCAAATGATACAGAAAAACAATAGATAAGATAGTTACAGCAGATTACCTTCCAACTGTAACTAAAAATAAAAGAGTCCTTTGTGCCTTACCTCTATTATGGGAATGAGAGATATGCACATACAGTTGGTTTCTGATTTTTATCAGGAGAGATTTTTAAATAATTAATACTTAGGCATTCTGTAATACAAAGGGTGCAGACCAGTGTTTTCAGAATACCAACAAAATGGCAGTTGGTTTATGGAGACAAAGCTCTTTAAGACTCTTTTTTAAAATTAGTTTATAATATGAATATTGCTTGCACTAACCTTGCAAAATTTTCCTAGTTTTTAAGAACATACCAGCTTCTGGCATCTTCTCCCAGAAGCCACCCCTGCAGCTCTCCCCCCACCAAACCCTTGCCACATAAACCCAACACAACAACCTACCATATTCAGCTCTCTGTTGTCTATTATTACCAAAATGCTGAATGCAGCAGAAGAATATTAAACAAAGCAATGATTCAGCACAGAAAGTGAGCGTACTTGTGTGTTACTGGGACCATTCAAGGACGTAAAAGACAGACGTATGTTTAAATGCCATAAAGAGACTGGGTCAGAGATTTTTAAATACGTGATTCACCTTGGTTAACTGCAACATAATTTACATAATGACTCCTTTGTGGATAAATTAGGACAAAATAAGATTATTAGTAAATTTTAATACCTTAGTCTCTTTTTGCTGCTTATTAAGTTCCCAAAACACTAAAGTTTGATTTTAAGATAAAAATAAAATAAGAATATAAAATACACATAGTACTTTATTTAACTATTGCTAGTATACAATTTTTTAGAAAGGATTTTATCCTTAATTTTAATCACAATTACCTTTGCCAGTGCTGTGCTGTCAACCTGAAAAAAACTCTCCAGATGAATTTGAATTTTGGCAGCCATCCAACTATTGGATCTTGTGACTGAAGTTAGTTGTAGAGCTCATTTATGTTCTGAGGGATTTATTCACAAATGTTTAATGAAACTTCTATGCCAGAACTGTACAGAATGTATTTATTTTTCTTGTCATTTGTCAGGGTCAAAGTACATATTTCTGCAAAAGTTGAGCCTTTCTAAAACATTCAGGGTGCCAAGTTCTTTGGCTTCAGAGTTGTACAAGTGAAGCCAGAAAACAGATGGATCTGGCACTTTTAAAAGTGCTTAAAAATAGGAATATTACAAAAGTTGCACACATGTGCAATAATACTACTTATTCTGACAGCAGGAACAGTGCGTACATTGTACTTTTTTCTTCCTTTTTACCTATTTTAAAGACATAAGCTTAGCCAACTGTCCTAATTGTAGGTACCTAACTCAGCCAGATTTTCCTTGCCCTCAGAACAGCAAACTGAATCAGCTTCTATGCAGTGAAATCTCAGTGTGCTGAAAGTCACTTACTGGAACAGCAGTGAACATTAACCTTTTGCCACCCCTGATGCTTACACATCTATTGCTGCAACAAGAATTTTCCTCACTTCAAAGTTCCAGTTTCCTTTGTTTTGTCACTGGAGTTGCTCATTCTACATGAAAAAGCCAGGTACTTATCTAAGTAATCTGAACTTGCATAAACAGCCTACAAGCAGCAGACATGCCTGGAATGATAAAATCTTTTATATCACGAAGGTGGAAAAAAGTCCTTGTTCTCCATAAGAATTTGTGATCAGTCACCATTTAATACGTGGAGTTCATGGGATTCAGTTCTGAGCCTTTGACAATATTTGTGTGGCAACTTGACCAACTGGGTTCTTAAGTTAACTAGAAAGATGAATTCAAAGGTGCATTCTGAGCCCCTCTATGAGCTCCACTGAGAAGAGACATGACATTTGCACTTCGTTACATACCTTTATCACCATCTCAGGCAAAAGTGGACAGCTCTACACCATATTTTTTGCTGAAGAAATGAAAGGAATAGAAAACTTCTGGAACAAAACTTATTAGACTGTGAAAAGCATGGTGAGTACAGACATATCATTTCGCTTTTACCTTTTACCATGCTGGAACATCTTTCCTTGAAAGTTTGACTTATTTGGTTTGGGAAAAATACAGCATCAGAAGGAGAATACTGAAGAGAGAAAAAAATCTTTCTGGAATTCTTTAGCAAATCCAAATATGCCATTTTTTGTCCCCCTAATAAAAAAAGAAGTCTTAAATATAGGTCATCTCATCACCTCCATATGGCAAACCCATTAATCATTAAAAACCAATTGTGTAATATTCATACCATAGTACCATGAAGTGATCCTGGGTACTATTTCATTAACATCCAGTTCTGATTTCATCTGTGCGTTTTTCACCTGTTCCCTCATAAATCTGTCAAACCCAATACTGTTCATCCTGCTTTTTTGTTATTTATAATTCTTATTACTGAAAAGTCTGAATGTTTCAAACATGGGCCTCCCTGTTGTGCTAGGTGCAGTATACACAACTAGTAAATAGCAGCCTGCTCGCAAAAAAGTTATTACGAAGTTGAACATTAGCATCCAGTAAGAGCTTTCCTGAAACTATGGAAACAACAGAAGAAATTTTAGATGTTGGGGAAAACAAAAAAAGGTAACACTGAGTAATTAATACTGGATTTTTGCACAGGGTACTTATGTGGGACAAAAAAGCACAAAATTTGACATGGATGTATGGAAATACAAGGATTATACTTACGACATATGACCAAACACCTGCAATTAGGATGTCTATTAATGGAATGAGACGAGTCTATTGGTTGAAGCTGAAGAGAAGTTAGGACGAGTGAAAACACAGTAGAGGACATTTTGAAAAGTTTTAGAAAATGCAGCAATTTTTTTAAACAATAAGCAACAGCAGCTAGGAGAGAAGAGTGAGAGTTATATCTAAGAAACTCTGTGTAGACACCAAGGTCTAACGTGAAGAAGAGGGAGGAGGTGATCCAGACAGTGGAGTAGAGATTCCTCTGCAACTCATGATGAAGACTGTCCCACGGAGATCCACAGTGAAGCAGAGAACCACCCTGAAACTGCAGCCCTTGGAAAGCCAGTGCTGGAGTAGAGTCCATGCAGGAACAGCAGCCTGCAGAAAGGTGTTTGTCAGGAGCAGGTTTTGCTGACAGGACTTGCGATGCCCTAGGGAATTCTGGTCCTGAAGGACTGCATCCTGAGGGAGGGACCCATGCCAGAACCTTTTTGAGGAAAATACCTATGGAGAAGTTCATGAAGTGCCATATCCCATGAGTGAGACCCATGTTGGAGCAGGCAAAAAACACGAGGAGAGAAAGAAGTAGCAAAGAGTTATGAACTGACTGCAGCCTACATTCCCCATCCCCCTGCATTGCTGGCAGGGATGATATAGAGAATTTGGGGGTGAAGTTGAGCCCAGGAAGAAGGGAAGGGTAGGAGAATGTGTTTCTATACTTGTTCTTTTTTCCCATTATCCTACTCAGTTATTAACTGTTAATAAATTAAACTGATTCACTTAAACTGGGTCTGTTATGCCCGTTATGGTATTTGGAGGGTGATCTCTCTGTCCTTATCTCAACCCACAAGATTTTCATTGTATTTTCACCCATTCTATTTTGAAGGGGAGTAGTAGAACAGCTTGGTGGGCAACTGATGGCCAGCCACAGTCAACCAGAACATCTACAGTTAATCCTAAACTAGATACCAAGCAACCTTCATCAATCCTAGAACCAGCAATGCGGCTATGCTAACCTTAGGTTGCAGTACTGCCTTTAGTTTGATTATTATAGACCATCTGATCAGAAAATAACTTGACTACATTGACTCACACATGCCATTTTTCACCTGAAGTGTTGTACCTCCCTGTATGTGCACATAACATCTTTAACACTTAGAGAATTCCAACCAGTGTAAAATACTCCAGCACCTTTTCTCCACCACGCAAGCTATCACAAGAATTATCAAGTTTGTCCTTTCTGTGTTACTTTGTCTCCTCACAGATTATCAAATCAATTCAATGTCTTTGTTCTTATCATAGGAGCTCTTTATGACCTGGTCAAGGCTATCTAACACAGTAAGCAAAATGCCCAAGATAAACACAATTTCTCTGGTACAGTGGAAATTTGTGCAGTGAAGAGGATTATTTGTGTGGAAAACAGAATTTTATGCTGGCTGATAAAAGACTGTGGAGTAAACTCTCTAGAAACTTCAAATTCCACCAGTCGCAGTGCCTTCCAGACAAGTTACCATGATACTTGTATAACCTAAACAGTTTTTGTATATTCATAACATCTGCTTCTACATGAAAGCTGCTACAGATTTGTCTTTATGACTGAAGAATTTAAGGGAAAAGAAAAGGATGTGACAAACATTCTTACGGGCAGGTAATTCTCCGATGAGGCTTAGACCTTTCATTTAAAAATTTGAGTTCCTGCATGCAATACTCCTAAAATATATACAAAATTTTGACACTGAATGGTAAGATATATATATGGTAGACATATAACTGTAACTGACCTGATATTATGGACTGTTCATGTTATTAATGTTTTCCAAAAGAACTTCTTAGCTTTCAAATATGTAAGACAAAAGTTGTATCACAAAATCCTTGTATGATTTTTTTCAGCTGGATATTAGGCTGTAACCTTAGATTGACTCTAATGCTTGTGTTTTGAAGTTCAAAGTTCTGTTTACAATCCTGATTATGCCCCAAATATACACACCTACATTTTCTCTGCAGTGAAATAGAGAATTGCATCCTAATAATGATTATTTTAAAAGGTTTTTTAAAAAATAAAAATCCTAAAGTATCAATAATTAGGGGTTTTTTTTGATACATAACTTATGTTCCACAACATACATTGCAGAAAATCTGATCCCTTTAGTGGTAGGATAATCTAAATATAAGCAGAGTATATGGCTCAGTTAAGTTATGAGAGGTGAAGTAGAGATTGAATTCCAAAGATGACTGGTAAAAAGTAGTTAACCAGACTGAAAGGCAATAATTCAACATAGGAGCTAAGAAGATATTTGATGTTTATTTTAATGGATTTGCACACAGACTTTGTTTGCATTCTGATCCTGAGACAGCAAAAATGCTTACGCTTATGCTTAGAGAATGTATTTGCTTAAGCTATAAATGTGTGCAACTAAATGCCTTGATGTTACTTGCTCAGAAATAAGCATGTGCTTGAATCTTTTTGCTACAGATGAATGACCTAGTCTTTTTTAGAAAAGAATATAGTTATGCATGCAAATGAAAGCAAACAAATTTGAAATACTCTGATACCACCTGTAAAATTACTGCAGAAATTTTTAATTCTAAACGTTATGAATTTTGCTGCCAGTAGTTTTAAGCATAGATTAGGATGTCAAATTTTTTGCACACATAGATTTTATGTAAGCATTTATTATTGTATTAATAAAAATATGTCTATGAAGATTCAGTAACTGTAGAAGGGTACAGAGCAGTTTTGTGACAAACTGTTGCTAGCTGAAACTATCCACTAACAGTATTGTATACCATGAACCATTAATTAATCCCAGCTGGTTTATTTAATCTCACAAAGACAGTGAAGATTATTTGTGGCTTCTGAGAGGTTTGTTACCAGATAATATATTTGAGGGATTTTATGGTCTCTTTCAATAGTTCTACTGACAAGGCCAGCTTGGGAGAATTAGTGGGCAAATTCACTTAAAGGTCTATTGTTGCTCTTGAGTGCTCTTTTTCTGCAGAAACCACTTCCTCAAATTTACTGCAATAAATTTCTTACTTATAATCTGATTTATTTTCAAGCAATCTTGATAACATTTTTCCTTAAACATTTGTCCACAGCTGGCCCTCAACCATAAATACTTTCAGAGTAATCATAAGAATGTGCTACAGCAATTAAAATCTCACCTACTGTATGACAATTCAACAGACTTTATAGTCCCTTAAAGAGCAATATTATAAAAATATATATAAATAATTAAAAAAACTTATAGGAAGCTTCAGAATGTAAATTGAAATAAAAATTACAATTTGCCATAGATAGTCGAGGCCATGTTGTATCTTCTTTTCCTCCACAAAATTAGTTCTCAACTTTTCACTTTGATCAAAACCAGTTGAGGGATAAAGTAGTGAAAAAAGTCATGAGTCTCAGTTTGACTCATGCCACCCTAGAGCTTTTGTATGGGTCCAGGGGCACTATGAATTATGTCTAGGCATGCTATAGAGACAGAGAAGTCTTTGGTGACAACAGGCACTCTCTATCAGAAAAACCTCATTTGGAGTATGAGCTACAATATCACACGGTGTACAGGTGGTCTCTGCCATCTTCTGTTGTCTGTTCTTATCCTCTTCTATTCAGTAGGGGAAACCTAAGGCAAACTGGGAAAAATATTCCAAAATTGCCATGCTGCACTTTCACTAAAAGAAGAAATAAAGCCACAGAAATGTGCTGTTCAAAATATTTCACGTTCTATTAAATTCTGGACCCCACCCAGTTCACATATTTTTGAATTTCTTGACAAAAAACTTGGTTTAAAAGCAGATTAATTCAATTTTTGTATGTCCTCGTTCTTAACACAGAGGCTGCGGACCTTGTTATTTGTATGAAGTTTCAAAGTATCATTATTATCAACTTCCTTTTAATTTCTGTAGGTATGAGACTATTTCCACTTTTAAGTTATTTTTCTTTTATGGTAAACAGACCGTAAAGGCAGCAAGAGGAAAAATCAATATAGACACTGTGAAAAGAAAGAAACTGCCTTTCAGTGAAAAATGTTTAAGCACTTTCACCACCTGTTTTGAAAGATCAGTGATGAGAAACCAAGTAAAAAGAATAGTTAAGAACCACTCCATGAATACAGTAATGGTAGCAATGTGCTACACAGTAAGGAAATCAATATAAATGGCTGGGCATCTGAAAGGGAGACTGTAGAGAGCCATTAAGGTAGTTCATCTACAACCTGCAGAAAGTGAATGACTGACACAGTATGTATTTGAAAAGAGCGAAGGAGTCAAAAGTCTAGTAGATGATGTTCACCTGTATGTTGTCTTACAGAGAGTGAGAAAAAAACCCAGACATTCTCTCTTTGACCTTAAGATAATTTTTTTTTCTACATAGAAAACAATAAACAGATAGGTCTCAATAATTTAATAAATTTGTGTAAACATAAACCATTCTCTTGGACTGCAGTAAGAAACAGATGTTTATGCACAGCTGATGTGGGAGAGGGTATTTGAATTTTTATAGCTGTTGCTGTCCCAATTCTTCTCACCATTTTCACTGTATGGTGATTTTAGTAGTTAGCTAGGATAGTAGAATATACACTAACCTTAATTCACAGAAAATATTAAATAAAAAATGTAAAGGTTCCATATGGAATAGAAAGCTGAAATAATAAAGGTGCTGTGATGAGGTTCAAGCTATGAAAGGGCTTCCCTGTCTTTCATATACCTAGGTCATGATGAGAAGTTTCATCAGGTCTAAATGGGAAATGAGCTGAATGTAAATAGCAATGTCTGCTTTTTTTTACGAAAGCTACAGACATGTGCAAACCGGACATCAGGAGAAAAATGCTCAGAAACCTCTAGGAAGATACTTTGGGCTACAACCTCACAAGAAGCTAGGAAATAAAAAATACTACACAATTTCCTGAAAAGAAAAAAAAAGCCTTGAAATTGTGAATAATGATCCTCTTTCTATTCATGCTGGCTTCAGTTTTTTATGACCTTTTGCAGTAGTACATAAAACACATATTTGGTGATATATTCATCACCAGCTCCCAAGCCAAATGTAAACCAGCAGACAAACGGGTAAGAAACTGATCACTGGAAATCAGGCAAACAATCAATCATTTTTTCTCTCCAGATATAGGTCCAAAGGGAAATTATGTAATGAAACTTAAGCAGGAAAAGGGCTACTTGCAGTCTCCCCATGACTAGGTACCTTTTTCCTGCCTTGGCAAGAATGGATTACAGAGGAAGAATTACAGAGAAATATTCCTTCTAGTACCATTCCACATCAAGAGTATCTTGATATGCAGAAAGATGTTGTGGGGTTATTTAACTTTTACTTGACAAAAATACTGGGAATGAGGAAGTGGGGGAAGAGAAGGAGAGAGCACTAACCCAGAAGATTATGGAGTTAAGATTTGTCAGAAACGCCCAAAATAAAATCATCTGTTCCTATTCTTACCAAGAATTTAAAACTTCCCCCAAGTGAATGTCATGAGCATAGGCTGTCACTAGTTCTTGAGTTGAGAAGGAAGATACAGTCAGCATAATTGTCAATTTAGTGGTCCATAGAGGTAAGAAATTTTTAAATTACTTTTTTTTTTTAAAAAAAAAAGAGACAAATTTATCTAATTACAAAACATTTTTATAAAATCTGAAATATCTTGGTCTTCTAATAATCACTTTTTTCCCACTAAACTCAATTACTTCCTAAAAAAAGAAGCCTTCACCACAAAATGTTTACACTTAGGTTAGTCTTAGTCTTTGTGTGGCCTTTCAGATTCTTTATGTATCTTTAAATAATTGCCCTTCTTTATTTCTATTCTGCTCTGCTTCTGAGTCAATATATGTATTTTGTGCAAAAAATTTTTTTGGTTAAGTGAGTGTATTAATGTTTTTTTATTTCTTAGTCATGCACACTATCTTGAGGTGCTGTGTGCATTCCTGTATGTGTCTTTGTAAAAGCAAATGTCATCATTCTTCTCTGTCAAGGGAATTATATAGCTAAGGATAGTAAATAAGTGGATACTGTACAACAGGAAAATATATAATGAAGATACAGCAGTGATACTGTGTTCTTGTAGGTATATAATGTGGGGGGGTTTTGCAATATTATATATGCATTTACAATTTTGACATTTATTTTGTCCTAAAAGTACTTCCTAGAGGTTACTATTTCTAATTATATATTGAAATAAATCACCATAACTCTTTATAGAAAAAATCAAAATCCTTTTCTTAGCTTCTCCATTTCTATAGAAAAAAAGAAATAAACAGTCAGTAAACAGCAGAGTTACATAAATATAGATGTTGATTTTGCTAAAGTCAATCCTACTTAGCTTTCCATTAGAGGTTTGGCTGGAGTCATGTCAGGAGACAGAGTAGCGGCTGCATTTTCTCAGGCAAGACATTGCACTCACCTGGGGCTGGGGTTTTGGCTAAAACCATATTTACTTGTCAGGTATCAGAAGACAATCCTGACAGACTGGGCATGGGCAACGTGGGATGGGACACAGGACTACAGATAGGGCTTTTCTACAGATGCTGGTTGTGCTACCAAATACTTGCAATGCAAGCTGGGAACTATTTTGTTCTGCAAATTATTCCTGATAACAATTTACGGAGTCTTTAGGAGGAAAGAACTGACTGTCATCAAACATTCTGAATGTTGGCAGTAGAATAGCAGATACGTATTTACAGAAGGACTGAGATTTTCCATGAGCAGTCAAACATGGATTTCAAATTTTTCACTGAGTTAATAGGTTTTGTTGCCAGCTCAAGGCTCTCTGGGAATTTCTAATGGCTGGAAGCTTAATAATGTCCTAGCTAAACAGGGTCCCAACTTCAGTCATGTCTCAGCTTACAGGAATGTCAGAGTGATAAATAGTCACACAATGCAAAACAGGGATGGTTTAGGAGGGCTGTCCTTAACTGTCTTGTCCCATATTGCTTTTCACTGAGACTGTTGAGGTAAGAGTGGCTACACAGCACCAGGCATTATTAAGGCAGACTGAAAACCTGATTACCATGTCACAGATACAGCAGGTGATAGAAAATTGCATTATAATGAAAAGCAAAATGTAATTGAAACAGCAGAGCTGTATGGTGATGTTTGTTCATCTGATCATTTAGCTAACCTAAAGATGAATTTACTGATTGATGGTCAACACAATGTCTTTGATAAGACCTACCTGTGCTGTGTGTATTATGCTAGCAAAAGGATTCAGTGCAGGTGGAAGGCCAAGGATGAGTTGCCAGAAGAAAAGGGGGGTGTAGACAGAAAAATCCTGATCCATAATAAATCTTAGTAGCCCTGGTCTGGTGGAGCATGAAACTTTAGGAATAACCTCAGGATATCTGTAAGGATACCTAGATTAGAAGGACATGTAGTTTATAACAATATCTGTTTAAGTGCTATTCAGTTTAAAATGCAAACAAGAAACAGGAAAATAAACTACTCACACATACACATAAGCTGTAATGAACAGCAGATAATGGAGACAGTGGCAATGATCTAAACTTTGTGTTTCTGGCTGATGGACCACTGAAGAAGCTGAGCACACAAATGAGTGTCACCCAGAACTTTGTACTTCATGAGAAGGAAACAGGTCTGATAGGAAAGAATAAACTACTGCAGGATACTCGAGGAGGACTTTGTTGTTTGTAAAACTTGTCTTGAGACACTTCAAAGGAATTGTGAGAACATGCAAAGCTTATTGCACACTGTAAAGGGTAGTGTCAGGGAAAGGGGAGCCTTACAGCTGATCAGGGAGCAACAAATGTAGGAAATTAGTAGGAAAAGACAGAGCAAGAGTCCATTTGTGTGCATATAAACTGATCACTGCTCTTGTTTGCCTGATTCTTGCACCTGATCACTGCAGTCTGCTTTGTCTTCACACTCTATCCGGTGAGGAGGAAAGCAGAGTCTGTGAAGACTTGAGGTAGAGTTGGGACAGGAGACAAGGGGACTGTGCCTGGATTCTGGATGGTCTCAAGTCCTGAGACAGGATTTGAAGGACTTGCATATGTGCATGCTTGAAAATAAGAAAATGTGGGGATACATATATATATATATATAGTTATATATATAGTTATATATAGTTATATTTATATTTATATATATATATATAGTTATATTTATATATCTTTCACTGAAGTATGAAGTGCTTCACTAGTGGCCTCTATTTAACAGAACAAAAAGGACAAATCCCCTGCACCTTAACAAAAATATTCATTATTCATCATGATGTAAAAAATTAATAAAAAAACTTCAGAATTTCATAAATGAGGTTATATAGTAATATATAAAGACAAAGGTGTAACTTCTGTCAATACATATTTTTAATATAAATTACAGTTGCAGTCTGTCATGCCAACTGACTTCAATGGCTCTGTTCTGCTTTGAGCCTGAGACACTTTTGTTTCAGAGGAGTAGTCCCTTTGTGTGTCCAGCCACTGGGTTTCATGGCACCTTATTGTTAATTTGTTCTTTCCCTTGTACTCCACAGTGGCTCCTTGGAGGCCCACATGGCACAGCTGCTTTCTGAGCCACTTGTGTTTCTCACATCAGAGCCTAGGAACTGGGAAAATCTGAAAAACACAAATCTGATCAATGGGAGGGAAGGTAAGCAGTGGCAATCACTTACCAGGTGTTCTGTTGCCTTGTTTACCTGCAGATGTCTGTGATAGGAGAATGGGAATGTCCCTCTACCAAAAATCATTGCACCACAATGTCTCCAACTTTGTTTTGTTATGGTGTTTCAAGTAACATATTGATGTCTTTGTAATGAAAATAGAGTTCTATTTACTTTAATCATAAAATGTGAAAAATACTTATTAGAATATATTTCCCTGAAGGACAGGAATTATGTATTATCAGATCATCAAAGATCGGCTCACTAGGCATGTGATTTGATATTCCTTAAGGCATCTATTTACATAGTGTAAATGTTATAAATTAAGGTAATTGTCACTGTAGTTAGCCAATTATAAGGTAATGCTGGTTTATTACAAGGGTTTTTACTTACTAATAAAATTATTTATAATTATATTTATTAAATTATTATTGTTGTTTATTACATAATTTATTTATATTATGTACTATTATATTTCATTATTATTTAAAAGTTTATAATTTTTATTTTACTAATAGAATTTAAGGGATTTGCTGGTGTGATTTAATTAGGCTTTTAATTTACATCTGCTTTGCAAAACTCCTGTGAAAATTTACTAATAAAGGAAAAAAGTCCATTAACACCACCCATCACAACAGTGAACAATAAAAATAATAATACTTACATATTTTAATCACCTATCAAAGACAGCCCATTTAGCCAGAATAACTGGAATTTGCAGAGTACTTTGTTTAAAGTCAAGGCAGTCTCCATCAGAAAGATTTCAGATTGCAAAGTCATAGACAGTTTTTGTAAAGAATTTTCATTTGAGTTTTTCTTAAACTACTCAAGATTGAAAGCAAACACTGGAAAATTAAGAAATAAATCAAAAAAAGATATAATATGCATCGAATCGCAAGGATCCCAAATGAAATTAAGCAGTAGTTTGGCATCTAGGATTTGGCATCCAAGGGACTCTTGCAACCACTGATTTAACTGTTTGTGGCACTGTCTGTGCCAGACATATCTCTTAGTTCAGATGGGGGATCCCATAGCTGCAGTTGCATACTTTGCAGTCCAGCCTACAAATTCAATACAAATTCAGCTTTGTATTTATTCAGTCAGCTGAGTTGTACCAGTGAGACTCTCTGATAAAAAAATATCTCTGGGGACACCAATGTTTTCCTGGAAGAAGCACGGCAGACATAATTCTGATAATTTCAAAATTTATTCCTAAATACTCCATGGCTAGAGATGCAAAAGCCCTTTTGGTTTATCTTGCCAAGCATGGATGTTACCTTGAGGAGATAACCTGATCATACCAAATGAGAACCCATACATGCATTTTATGGTGTTAGGATGCATATGTACTCGCCCACAATGATAAATCCCAAAAGACACACAGCACTTGCACAGAAACAGGCAGCACCAATAGCATCATCCTGTTTGCCCTCTGTCTGAGCAGGATGGAGATTCATAGTGGGAATACACATGCTCACGGGTGAGTACACACCTACACACAGGTGCAGTGCAGATCCCACCCACAGCTGGGCTCAGACACCCAATCTGCCCAGTAACTGTCCTGGATCCCAGCCTTCCCAGTTGCTGGTTCCTGGTCATGTGAATCAGTGGAACCACAGCCCCACTCTGCTTGCTGGTGCTGCACACACACATAAAAGCATGTACAGAGCTGACTGACACTCTCTCCCCAGGAGATCCCAGCAGCACCCACACATTCACTTGCACCCATGAGCTGGCTCCCAGTGCTGCACTGCAGCCAGATGGGCTCTGGCCCTGGTCCCACCTGGGGCTGGCATGGGGTATCATTCACTGGGGGGTCTCTGGTCACTGGCCCCAGACACAGAGTCCAGCCCAGCCACTTGGCACAACAATTCACCCTTGGCCCAGGCTGATACCACCCACCCACTGGCCCTCACAGCCCTTGTGGGGGTATGGCCAGACAAGCTGCTATTTACACACCTCCAGCTCTGTTTGTCCCCTTACACCTTTATTTTCTCACAGTTGTTTCTCCCCAAATCATCTGAATCCATCCTCTTTCTCCACCTCTGGTTTCTTCCCTAAACATCCCATGGTAAGACATATGCAATCCCAAACCATTCTTCCCCAGCATCCCATAACACGTTCAACAGCTCTAGGCAGCATGTCCATGGTCTGGAAAGGGATATGGAGCTGCTCCTCTTGGCCTAGCATGATGAGGGTTATAGCTGGACACTGTGGCTGAGCCTTTCCTGAGACAGCTCTTAGTTTGTGTTCCCACTTGTCTCGTGCTCCTCTGGGCTTGCAGAGACAGGGCTGTGATGCCTTCACGACTCCCTGGGGTGGAGAGAGGGGGCACAGTGATGGCTGAGCTGCTCCATCTGCCATTGTCTCTGTACTCCTTTGTGAATGTTTAGATAAGTTTTCACACCATATGACATAACACAGTATTTGATATTTAAAACTTCTATTAAAAATAAACATTATATTTGGAAACTAAATGTTTTGCAGAAATGCAACTTAGCACAAGCCTTTTTCATTCAATGTCTTTTTTACTAATGCTAAAGACAACACAACTTCAAAGGAAAGTCAGCCTGAAGAAGAAACAATACAAGATGTTTCTTTTTGATTTTAAATGAAAATTGCAAACTTAATCACACTAATATCCTATAATTATCTTCAGTCATAAAATGTGCTGTATTGTGCCTACTGAGATCCAAACCAGAGAATCTGTTTTAATCAGCTCTCTACACTCTCAAATGTTTTCTGTGTTGCTTTGTTACTAATGCCACTTCTTCCAGAAACTGTGTGTCCCTGAGGCTCTGACAACTTTTAAAAGATGTTTTGACAGCATGGTTCAAAGATTAGAATTAGGGAAAATTCCCATTAATTTTAAGGATGTCAGCTAAAGTGCCTAAAATTAATCCAGCATCTGGCTGCAGACAGTGGGCTATAACATAGTAAGAGCCCTTTAAAACACCTGAACTGTAGGAAAACTTGTTTCTGCCTGATACACTGCTGTGGCCACACATCACCCCCAAAGCTTTTGTGAAAGGAAAAATCCATACAGAGGGCAGTCACAGAGACAAGGAATGATTTTCAAAGGCATCCATAACTTTTTTAGATGTGATTTTTTACTCACAACGAAAACTCTGGAGGGCAAACATCAAGTGTCCAGCTAGCTGCAAACATTTTCACACAATAAAACCAGAATCTCTTTGACAATAATTTTTCCCTATCAGCCACCAAGAAGCCATGTTACTGAACCCAATAAATCTGCTGAGATTGTCTAGAGAGCTCTTCAGGGAAGCCAGAATAATATAATCTTCAACAGTCTTCTCTGTCTAAACTTCCTTCTCTCCTTGATGTACTTTTCCTTTGTGGCCAACATCAGGTAGTACATCCCTATTCCCTGATGATGAACTCTTTGGATCTTGTTTGTTTTCATTGCCATCTTACAACCTTCTATCAATCTTATGATGATGTTTTGAAATGCACTACAATAATTTTTTGAGCTGTTGTAAGACTTCACACAAAATGAGGGTAGGGGCCACTTATTTTTCTGTCTCGTTTTTGTTGTTGGGCCATTGCCCTTTTTTGTAGATTTTGTTTTTTCCATCAGATTTTTTTTTTGTTACCTTCACAGAAATGGATGCTGTTGACAGATATATTTAGGTGTATTTCTTTATCTGAAACTGATATTAAAAATGCTTTTATAACCAACAACTTTAACTGCTAACAGAAATGCAAAAAGGCCTCCTGGAGATGTTTCATCTCTTCATGAAGCAGCATGGATGCTTCTAGTAGGAGAATCTCTGTTTTAGGTGCATCAACACAGAAATTTGGCAAGTATTTTGTGTTCTCTGCCTGTTCATTTCTAACAAAAGTGTTGTACACACACTGCCATCCAAGTACACATGAATAAAAGGATTTTCAAGTCCATGAATTAATAAGGGCAAAATATAGAGGCTTTTGTGAAAAACACATAAATACAAGATCAATGAGAGGATAGCAGACGAGCTTCACTCACAGGGAACAAGTTTGATAATGTCATAGTTACATGCACATTTAAAAATTTTAACTGACTTTTTTTTTAAATATGCACATCTTAGATTTTACAAAGTATTAAATGTCTTAAATTTTTGTTTCCAAGTCTTTGTTTCCTATAAATAATTTTAAGGGACTGTAATCTGGTTCCCTGGTTACAATGGCCCCCTGACTTCACTTTCACTTCCCATTGAGAACTGGACCATTGCTCTCTTTGACAATATTGTCACTTAATTCACATAAAAACCCATAGAGCTCTTTCAATATAATAACACAGAAGCAGTTACTGGGATCAGTAGAAAGGATTTTAGTATCATGTGAACTTTGTTAGGTGTGATGTTTATCTATAAAGATTACAAAGGACTTAAATTCAACAGAATAAAGAAGTATTTTATGCTATCAGGAGATATTCTTATACTGTGAACATCGATCACAATATTCAACCTTTGAATAAGCAACTAAAAATGTGTTTCTTTTATGGGCATTCAAAACGCAATCTGTGTAATCAGAATCAAGTGGCTAATGTATCAGTCTGTGAGAGTACACTATTTGGCAAGAAGGGAGCTTCAGGGAATATCCACAGTTTCACAATAGTGAATGGATGAAAGTGAAAATTGAAAATACATTCTGTTAACCAAGTATATGGTTATCCTTTAGGGTGCAATTTGGCAAATCTTTTACTCTAGTCCTTCCTCTTTTTTGATTTAAATTTACATTTATTCAATACTAGCCCAAATAAAGTACAATTCAATCTATTCAGATCACGCAGAAGAGTGCACTGTGTGAGAGATTTGAAGTAAAAAAGATTGTTTAAAATAAAGCTCAGCTGTGTTACAAGTAGAAGGCAAAGAAATAAATAATCAGCAGAAATGAGTCCTGTTTGTAATTCAGCAAAAAGGCTGTATTAAAGTAGTTAATATCTTAGAGGGAAAAAAAATGAAGTCAAGGAATCCAGAAATAATTTGCATGAATTTTCCATAAAGACATATCTGCGCACTCATATTTCAAACTACTTCTAATGCTCCCAATGCTTTTCTGAACTTGCTTGTTCAAAGCCTCTGAATGTTCAATGTTGTCTCATATCAAAGACTATTCTGGAAAGAAGTTGGCAGGTTCCACACTACTTCATTTTAGAGGCATGAATACCATTCATTAGAACAGCTTTTGAAATTAATTGCCTGCAGCATTTGGGTGAATGCTGCACTTGTAGCTGATGTAAATCTTTCATTCTGCACTTGCTTAGTTTTACATCTTTTTGGAGATGGTTGCAGGCCATGGCTTGAACCCAAAAACATAGTAGTGGTGGTATGGTAAACAAAAGTAATATGTACTGGAATATTATTAATAGAAAACCCAGAAGCTAGTGCTTATTATCAATAATTAAGACAGAAAATGCCTCTACATTAAAAGAGAATTATCTGAGAAATTGCACTGCACAAACAATTCTAAACTATATATTTGGCAGTCTATGATTAGTCAACAGCTCATGATCATTAAGCATACCCCAGAATATAATATCTAGGAATTTCTTAAGAAAAGACTTAGTGTTGGAGTGCTTATCTGCCTCTGGTCAGCCCGGTGTTTGGCTGGACCACCCGGTCAGCTCTGATACGCCTCAACAGATCCTGTTTGTGAGTTCTTGGCTCTGCAGTACCTCGACTTACACTGTCACGGCCGTGGCTTGAAAGAGGGGACTCTCAGAGACATCCGGGGAACAGAGGTTTATTGGGGGGTCACAGGGGAACCCCTTTGCCTCTGGTCCAATGCCTCAGGAGAGACCCCGAACCTGGGCTGCAGGGGGGTTTTGTCCAGGAGAGTTCAAGGGGTGGTTACAAGTTATCAACCAATAACACATCACAAAGTAACAGATGCCAACAGAATTACCTAAACACTGACAAATCGGAGGTAAATTGGGGAGTGGTCTCAAGGGACTCTGCCAACTGCTGGTCGAATCGTCTCTGAAGGTACTGGACCTTGGAGATAAAAAATCCGTGATGGACAAAGGGAAAAAGAATACATAAAAGAACCAATGGGGAGCAGTCTCTGGGCAGAGACCAAAGCAGTCATAGAAACCCTAATCAACTTATGATAGTAACAAATTCCAAGGTAGGAGGCCCAAACAGGGTAAATAAAACTACACTAAAGTTACAATAAAAACTATTCTAAACTCATAGCTAAAACCTATAAAACAATTCCTGCATCCCCACAACTTTGCATTCCCTAAAGAAATATAAACATTGTATTGTCAGCTTTCCTAACCCTTACCATAAAAAGATGGTTGGTCCTGCACATTACGCTCTTTTATACTGAAAATTAATGTCAATCCAGATAGTTTCTTGATTTTTATTCCTAAAATATAGTACAGGTACAAATGTTTGTGGATAGAATTATATTTCAACTAGGCTGCAAATACGCATGGGAACTTTTTATGTATCAAAATCATGATATAGTTTAAATAAATCCATTCTTTTCATTCTTACAGGCAGTGGAAGTGTCAGAAATTGTGAGTTTGGTCCCTTCTAAATGATTCATATGTGGCTGAAGTCACTGAAAAAGAAAATCACTCTTACAGCAAAGGTGAACTCTATTGTCTGCATTAGGAAGAAGTGCAGTCCAGTCAGCGCAAATTTGTAGAGAGAAAAAGCAGTTAGGGCTTTGCATTTCTGCTATATGACTTTCCAGAGCTGCTACTTCAGACTAATGTAGTTCTGACCCTCTGAACTGACTTGCTGTGTGCAGTTGGAACACAGTCTTTGTATTTGGGTGTGAACCAATGTAAAGGAACTAGAGGCGACTGGGAGAGTCACTTGAAAAATGTACTTCTGATCTAAAGACAAAATCCAATGCAAATAATCTCTTAATGCTGAAGAAAATAGAGCCCACCAAAATTCAGACATCTTGCTTTGGTTTGCACCTTTGACTTGTCTGAATTGGTAGACCTCTTCAAAAAGATAGTCCAAACCACTGGTTCAAAGAGTAGAAGATTTAATTCTTGTTTACCAGGGCAATTTCACTTTGCATTCCTAACTAAACATGCACTGAGCTAGGGGTGAGATTTAGGATCACTCGCTTCTTAGGTGAGGGTGGTAAATTAAAATTAGTTATGCAAGGACTTTCGTTGTTCATATGAACCCAGCAAAAAGTAGATTCCCCCCACCTTTTTTTTATTGTCCTAACCAGGTCAGATAATTACTCACAATAAATATTTCAGCGTACTACACAAGGTGAATTTTCTTCAGCAGGATGGACTGAGAGCAACTCACTGCAGAACACCAGAAAAATGGTATTCTGACTCCTCAGACTTAATCTACAGCAACAGCAATAGGAGAGAATTGTATTCCCAGATACAGGTACAAACTATAATTTAATGATGACCACTTTACTGCCAGAAGAGGGGTAGACTCAAAATTTTTTAAGCAAAAAAGCATTGACATCCAAGTCAATGGATGTCCCTCCAGACACTTTAAAAAAAGGAAGGCGCTTCCAACTCCTCATCATCTGCAAACACTTAGTGCTCTGTCTCTTTTGGCTTTGCACATATTTTTCTATGTAATAGATATAACTGGAATGCAATGGTAAAAAAGAAAAACCTGAAGTGAGAGTGATGTTTGTACCTCTACTGAGATACAAACAGGTTCAGAAACATTTTTTTGTTACAATTACCATCAATTTCAAGGCAAAGGTCACATGAAGAGGAACTGAATATTATATCATTTTACCCACCACACTGGCAGGAGGGATGCAAGTGAGGTACACAACAGACAACTTAATTATTGTGTCCATATGCATTATGGGTGGCTTAACTGGTGTTTTCTGAAATTGTATTCAGTTCAATTATTTTCGGACATGTACTGCTGTTTTAATAAACAATCATTAAAATGTGTTGCAGCAATGAATCTTTATCTTAATGATTTTAATTTCACTGTCTTTGTAGAAGCCTCAGAGCATTCTTAACTAAGAATTTAAGTCTAATTTTGCATTCCTGCATAATAGGATGAATATTAACATCAAGTACTAATACTCTGGGATTGTGCAGCCTTCTTAATTTCCCCACCTTGTGCTTTTTTCTCTTCATAAATATACAGAAAGCCATCTCACTTCTCTGTTTGAAATCTCTTCTTAACACTTTGTTCTTCTGAAATGCCTTAAAAAATCCATGGAAAAGAGAGAACAGTAAGTGTTCCGTGACCTCTCTTTTGCTTGGGACTCCTACAATCATCCTGACAGGGGGTATTTCATATCATATCAAACCTCCTCATTTAACACAAGATTTAAGGAAACAGATTTTGCCTAGAGGGTTTGCAGAGCATGAAATCTCTTTCAGTACTACACAGTCATTGCTATCAAGCCCACGGTGACCAGCAAGCAAGTAGTGCGGCTGTGGCCATGCTCGTTTCCTTGCAGGAAGCCAGAGATCCTCCCTGTCCATCCTTACCTGGTCAAGTCCTCTGCTGCTCCCAAGAGCAACAGAAGCTGAAGGTCAGCCAAACTACAGCCAGGATAAGGATAAGGAGCCAGGAAGAAGTTGTGGTGCTTCTTTGACTGCTCAGAGGCATCATTCTATTGCAAAGCAGCATAAGAAGGGGTTTAACAGGGTGGTAAAAGCATCCTGTGTTCTTCTCCATGGCTGTAACCTGTGCACTGGCTGCCTCCCACATGTCTCCCTGTGGCAGTGATGAGCCCTCTCCTCCTCTCAAGTGCAGGTAATGCTTTCCTATTCCTATCACCTCCTTGCTTCATAACACAGTGAAGTTGATTTCTAACACCTTGCTTGTAGTATCTCATCTTCTAAAAGCAGTATTCATATTGTGAATCATAATGCTTCTTCCCCAGCAAATCAGAGTTACCACTAAAGGTAGATTGGTCAGATTTTCAATGTATTTCATAAAAAAAAAAAGTCTTGCAAACAGTATGCATAGTTATACATACATACATACATAGTTGCATCTATTGAATGCAGGAACACTAGCAGTACTATATATGTGTATTCAGTAATTTGTCATCGAAAGTTCAAAGGAATTTAATTTACTGTGCTTTTTGAACTAAAATAATACATGTATTGTTTAAATATTTGCCATCATTTAGGTGTGATCATGATGTACATTGTCTCAGAGAACGGACAGTACTCAGTTTAAAATATATAATGAAGAACTACAAAATGCAAATTACAGACCAAGCAAACATATTCACATAATTTGTTCAAATCAAAGTTAATCATAATTTATACCATGAAGTAGAAAACAATATCTATTCTTTTTTAGATTGTTTTCTCTTGTTTTGTGAAGAATTTTCCTTGGTTATTTTTTTCCCTTCCAGAAGTGCAAACTTCTTCCTGTCAGCGATTATGCTTGCTTTGCACAGTAGAGGACAGCAGGCATTTTTTTTCTTTACTGCTGACTTTATCCACATTTTGCCTGATATGCTTTTCCATCCTCACCTTCACCTTCTGCACCCTGCAAACATAAAAGATAAAAAATAGATTAAATATGAGGCACCTGAAGAAATGGGGATGGTCACACAGGCTTTCTTTCCTGTGTTCAAAGTAAGATAGTCACTTTCTCCAGTAAAAAACCCTCTCATATACACGTGGGGTTCACATGAAAATGTATGACTACATTACAATATGCAAATCCAAATTTGTCTTAGTCTCTTATTATTGACACTTACTAATTGCAAGTAAATGTAGCATTAGTCATGCATAAAGGCAGCAGAATCTGACTTCCAAAACCCCTGGAACAGAACATGCAAGTTTTGTGTGTTGACCATGATTGTTATTTGAATAAAATACTTTAAAACTCTTTTAGAACAATTGTGTTCTGCAACTTTAATTTGTAGTGCATGTTGTGAAGAAAATGTTTATTTTGTGTAACAGAATATATTCCTCTTCTAATTTTTATGTTAGATATCCTGGATTTTTTTGTCCTCATATTTTAAAGTGCAAAGAAAATTACTTCCTCCCCCAAATATGCTTTCTTTCTCATAGTAAAATAAATAGATGTACATATCAATATATGTTTTGGCATTGATTTCTACCAGGAGTGTTGAGTTATGTACTGCTGTAGCCCAGACATTCTCATTGTATCCATTTATGTGTATTTGTGTCTCTGAGATAGAGACCTTTTTTCTCTCTTTTCTCTTTTTCTGGCAAACTGAGCAGAAGGATCTATTTTTTGACAGGCTGCCACTCTCAAGAGGGCATAAAATCTGCATTTCCTTTCATCTCTCTGGATTAGTGGATTATCCTGCAGTCTGCTTGGTGACTGAGATACTTTATACCCTTCATCTCCGAGTTCTTAAAACTAATATAACAACAGCAGGTGCGTTTCTAAGATTTGGCACATTTTGGAGAGTGAGGGGTTTTATCACATGGGTGAGTGTTACCTTAAAAGCTCGATTTTTATTTCCTTTTTTCAAAGAGACCTCATTTTAGCAACCAACAGTATCATATTAAGAAAGTCACACTTTTTATTTTTGCTTCATTTTGTGATAAAAGCACATCAAACAACAAAGTTGGAAGCCTGCCTCTATTATTTGATCTAGTTTCAGAAGGGAGGAGAGATGGGAAACTACAGAAGAAAAGAAGAGAATTAATTAGAGCAGCAAAAACTGTGTAAAGAGGAGGGTTTGTATGATGGTCTCAAGTGTAATGCTGGAATAGGAAACAAATTTTAATTTAAGAAAAAAACCACAACAAAACCTTTAGAAGAAAGTTCTGTTCCAGTTAACTGTCTCTTTAATCTATGAACCAAATTCTTAGGTTCTAAAGTAAAGAACTTGCCATCACTCCCACTGCACAAGTGCCAAATCAACTGGAAAAAGCAGATGGGGTATCCCACCATTCCCTATGGCCAGCCATGGCCCTCTTTTACCCTGGCTTTCACCCTCACCTAGAGAACCTCAGTGAGCCTGGACCAGGTTTCCTGGTTTTTCCTGCAGATGTTTCAGGGAGGTAAAACCAACAAGTGGCCAGAGATGAAAAGCAAAGCAAAACAACAAAAAGTCAGAAATACTAAATGGACAAAAAAAAAAAAAAAAAACAAAAACCAAAAAAAACCACACACACAAAAAAAAAACCAACAAAAAAACCCAACTAAAAATGCCTACATGACAGGATTTTAATATTGGATCTCAGAAAGGCTGAAATTTAAGTGTTCTGTGTAGTTTTAGGTATGATTTTTCTCTCTCTTTCATTTTTAAATCAAACCCTTCTCCTATTTTTATACTCAGTTGCTAATCTATTTTATCAATAATTAAATTCTGCCATCTATCACAGAATGTATGGGTCAATTAATTTCTTATCTGTGTTTCTTAAATACCTTATTACTGGGTTTTTTTGGTCCTGGTTTCCACTGTGGTAGAGTTGATTTTTTCTCCTAGTAGCTGGTACAGCACTGTAATTTGGATTGAGGATGAGAGCACTGTTGGTAACTCATTGATGTTTTAGTTGTTGCTGAGCAGGAGTTACACAAAGCCAACGCCTTTTCTGCTTCTCCTCACCCCACCACACCAGTATCCCTACTGGAAGTGTACAAGAAGGAGGGAGGGGATGGAGCTGAGACAGCTGACCCCAGCTGACCAGAGGGATATCCTGAACTACATGGCACCACATGGAACAATAAAAATGAGGGGAGCTGGCTGGGAGGGTGGCAGGCTGCTGCTTGGGGACAGGCTGGCATCACTCAGTGGGTGGCAAGCAATTGCATTGGGCATTATTAGATTTGTATGCTTCTTATCATTATAATTATTATTATTTTCTCTTCCCTTTTCTGTCCTTTTAAACTGAATTTATTTCAAACAATAGGTTTTACCTTCTTTTTTTTTTTTTTTTTTTTTTTTTTTTTTTTTTTTTTTTTTTTTTTTTTTTTCAGATTCTCTCCCTCATCCCACTGTGGGGGGAGTGAGAAAAGATCTGGGTGGTGTTTTGCTGCCAGCCATGTTAAGCCATGACAATTTGTTTCCATATAAGTTCTAATGATCCTTAATCTTTTCAAACTGCTCTGTCACATATTTAATCTTTTATGTATGTGCTTCTCAACAAAGGTCTAAATTCTGCTCATGCCCTGCATTTGGAGTTCAGCTGAGATTTACATAGTATCTAATGTATGTTCTGTCCCTGTCTGTAACCGTGATCATCATTCATTATTGGGCAGGCTGAAAGTCTCTGAAACCTTTCACTAATCTTATTATTTATATCTGGTAGTGTCAGCAATGTATGGAGCATTTTCGGATACACAGGACCAAACAGCCATTTCCCAAAGACCACAGAGTCTCTAAAGAGATCAAGCCCAGAGGAGAAAAAACAAAGGGATGTTTGTACAAATCTCCTAACTAACTCTACTGAGTGAGTAGCAAGAAGTAGCAACCTGTGTACTCTAACTATGTACACAATAAAAAAGGGAATAAAATGCTGTCTTGTAATTATGCTCACTGCATTATCAGGTTTTGGGGCTTTTTGTTACATTTTATAGTTTTATCCCTTAATTAGATTGTTTGTTTGCTTGTTTTCCTCTTTTTCAAAAGAAAAATTAAAATAAATATTTTAGAAATTATCTTAGATGTTGATGCTAAATGACATTTAATTACATACTTAATTTTCAGAATACCCCAACATAACTGAAACATGAATAAAGGCTTTAGTAGCACTCAAGAGTAAAGACAGTGTCTAGAGATGGCTGCTGCACAAGCCAAACTAAATAAAAGTTGTTGATAATAAAAGTTGTTGATGAGATGTAAAATCATCATTATTTTAGGCCTGGCAAGACAAGAAACAAAGACCATAAGTTTTAAAGCTGAAAATAGATTGCTATAGCATGGTCCTAACATACGGCTTTGAAAAGACCTCACACAAGAGAACAAGATACGAGACTCAAGCAGGTGAAATGAGGGAGGGCTTGCTTTAAGTGCACTATTTATGTTGATATCTCAGTTTGATATCTGTAGTAAGACAGATGCAATGAGAACAAGAAAAAAAGCAATAAAGTCAAAGAACTAAAATGTACTTTAAGAATGAGAATGAAGAAAGAACAGAAAGCTGTCACCAGTACAGCATGAAATATCAATTAAAACAGGGAAAAAATTAAAAAATATGTTACCTTCCTTGAGATAGTCCAGAAGCAAGGTCCATTGGAATGGCAGTGACAAATATACTGAGGTCAAGCAGGCTAAGAAAGAGGAACCCACTTCAGCTGTGGGATTTAGCATTTGGCTGTCTGTTGCCACTCATGAGAAAATAGATTCCATTTCTAGCTTCACAACTAAAAATCTTATTTTCAAACTGATTATTTCAAATTTTGATTAAATATAGCTGAAATATTTTAATATGCATTCTTTTGCTGCTATGCATTTCCTTGACATTGTTGCAATATAATCAGCATTCTGTGTCAGGATCAGCGGTGGAATTTTGTGAACACTGCAGGGCTGTGACACACTTAACAATGAAAAGGTCCATTTTCAAAATACAGAATACTCACTATTTTCCCTTTTTAACCATCAGCTTTATTTGACCATTATTATCATAAATTTGCATTATATTGTACAGATTCATAAATAATTCCAATTGTAAAACAACCAGAAGTTATTAAATTGGGAGGTAGGTGCTCCCATGAGAGAACTGCATAAAAGATGCAAGAAGACTCATATTGTGAAAAAAGGCAGCTGTTATAAGGTTAACCAGTGTCTAGTTCCAGATACTGCCAACTGCTTTCATCCAACAGCAGGACCTATAAGCTCTGCTGCATGGCCTGACTGTAGTTACTGACTCACTCTTTTAATCTTCCTGGTTGAGAAGACAAGTAAGCTAAGTCAATGAGGGGTGTGTATATTGTGTTTATGCTGCCAGGTTTTGGTAATGCAGTTACAGGGGTAGCTTCTGTGAGAAACTGCTAGAAGCTTCCCTAATGTCCAAATAAGTCAATGCCAGCCATCTTCAGGATGGACCCACTGCTGGCCAAGGCTGAGCTCATCAGCAAGAGTGGTTGTGCCTGAGGCAGGATACAGTGAGGAAGGGAAAAAAAAACCTTGTGCAACTGCAGCTAGAGAGAGGAGTGAGACTATGTGAGCAGAAAAACTGCAGGCAACAAGGCCAGTGGAGAACTAAGGGGGAAAGTGCTTCAGGAGCAGATACTCTCCTGCAGCCCATGGTGAAGACCATGGTGAGACAGCTGGCCCCCTGAAGCCCATGGAGTACCCCATGTTGGATCATGTGAATGCTTGTCTGTGATGAAATCTGTGCTGGAGCAGGCTCCTGGCAGGACCTGAGACCCTGAGGAGAGAGGAGTCCACACTGGAGCACCTTTGCTGCTAGGACTTGTGCCTCATGAAGGACACACACTGGAGCAGCCTGCTCTTGCAGGGCTGCAGCCCATGGAAGGAGTCCATGGTAGAAAAGGTCATGAAGAACAGCAGCCTGTAGGAAAGATGCACATTAGAGAAGGGGTGGAGGACTGTCTCCCATGGGAGGGACCACATACTGGAGTAGGGGAAGAGTGTGAGGGGGGGTGGAGGGGGTAAGAGAGGGGTAGGAAGAAGATGTTTGGGGGGGGGGGCTTTAAATAAAACTTGGTGTTTATTTCTCATTTCTGACTCTGATTTGATTGTAAACAAATAAACTAATTTCCCAGTCAAGTCTGCTTAGCCCATGACAGTGGCTGGTGAGTGATCTCTACCTGTCCTTAAAATGAAGCCTTGAGCTTTTCATTATATTTTCTCTCATCTGTACAGATGAGGAAAGGAGAGATAGAGCAACTTGGTGGGGCAACTGGCATTCATTCAGCATCAACCCAGCACAGTAAGAAAGGTATCCTACATTTTTGATCTCCTGGAGCTATCTTCTGGAGGTAAAGGGCCTCTCATAGAAATAGTTATTCATAAAGTCAGCTGATGTATCTCAGTGAGAGCCTAACACTCAGGATGTTTTCATACAGGCAGCATGACTCAAATGATAGAGAGACTTCAAGATGATACCAGAAGATCATAAAACAAGGTTTCAAGCACAAGTGTGTCCAAAGTGTTAATATGTCCAATTCAGAGAAACTTTCAAGAGAAATTAAATGAACAGCCTAATGTCGAAACTTTAACTTCAGGAGTTTTTGACTTGCATAATTTAAAACATTTTTAATTTTTAGTTCAAAAATAATGCTTAATTCCAAACTTTCGTCTGATATGTTTAATACTTTTTATTTACTCCAAACCAAACATACTAATCAATTTAAAATTCCTTCTATTTTAAAATTAGGATTGAATTAAAATAAAGCATTTCAAACTAAATAATTTTATTGTAATGTATAGGTTTGGTATATTAAAAACCAACAAACTCAAAACCTATTCTCATTCAGTTTTATTCTAAAACCTTGTCCAAGTCAATAGTTTCAACTTAACTACTCCTTACTCCATAAATATGATATAGATACTCTTTTTCTTACTCTATGACCTTGTATAAGTTCAGATTAGCCTTAGTGCATCTTTACCAAATGACACATAGTGAACTTTATTACTAAACTGCCTCTGCCATTATTTATTGTTTTACGAATGTATGTGTCACCCATATATTTATCTGTATTGATTTTATACTTTCTTCTAGAACATTGATAACACTGGTACCTGATGGATAGCAGGAGAGTCTGTAAACTATAAGCATTCTGTAAGCACAATAAACTATAAGCACTTCACTGATGAGTACTTAATATAATTAATATGGGGTTTGTGAATGTTCTTGTTATGGCATCTTAAGACAAATATGTGTTCTACCTCTGGCTATACTGTAATGTCTTAGTTACCATCCTAAACCAAATGTAATATCATCAGGAATACACTATTTGTACAATAAGATCTGCTTGTCATGAAACTCTAATTGTCATTAATTATGCTGCTGTCTTTACTGATTTTATCCCATGATCCTTAACTGCTTCCAAAAATGAAAGTCACACTAGTTTATCAGTGCTTTGAGAGCTCACTCAACCTTCAAGTTTTGGTGCAACAAAACAAACAAACAAGACCCCAAAAAACAAAAACAAAAAACCAAAACCAAAAACAAAAAAACCCAAAAAAACCCAAAAAACAAAAAAAA
>VZUI01089850.1:0-18368 GCA_013401135.1 Cettia cetti
TTTTTTTCCCCCCCCCCCCCCCCCCCCATTAGCTTGGAAATAAAAGGATGTTTAATCAATTAAAAACTAAAAAAGTAAACAAAACTCCTTTCACTTTTAAACTACAAGTCAGTAATGTGTAAATTGTAGATGCTGTAGGAAATACCAATTTTTAAACTAATCCTTCCTTATTTTCATTGTAAGTGTGGATATTTAGCCTTTATATTTAATGTGCTAAGTCCTCTTAGTTTCCATAATTTACGTTGATTATCTACCATTGAAGATGTTTGCTGTGGCCACTGATTTTATCTTGTCTGCACATTGTGCTCTGAACAAAAAAAATAAACATTTTAATGCAATTTTCCTTGCTTTAATGATCATAAAAATAATTTTTTAAAAAGTCTAATTTTAAAAGAAATTTCATTCCATTCCCAGGGGAATATAGTCCAACAACTGTTATGCAGACCAATTCAGTAACAACAACAACAAAAAGTATTAAATATTACTAATTACTATCCATATTCTGCCTGTCATGTTTATTCTGAATACAGAAATAATCTGAGGGTAATAGATTTTAAATTACATGCAACAGCTGAAAGCTAAATAGAAGGCTCAGGGGAAAAATAAAGAGATTTCTTAAGAATCCTTATTTTTGACAGAAAATTTGGAAAATATTTATTTTAAGGCAGACCAACAGTCACACTCCTATTCACAGCCTCTAAATTGAATATATATTTTACCTTTTTACACTGCAGAAAGGTGGAAGAAGGGAAAACATCACTTAAACTGGCTCTGCTGTGCATGTGATGCTATTATAATTCAAGTTCTTTACTAAATATCAGATTATGCTCTGATAATGTGTCCAAAAGCTGTATTTACATAGGATGGCAGAAAATTATTTGTAATTGTCTTACCTTATTATCTTCCAGCATCCCATTTATACAGATTAAGAAAAACAGCTTTTATAAATTATACTTTTAAGTGGACTGTCTATTCTGTCCATTGGGATAAATTAGTGCAAATACAGGAGATTTTAATCTTTTGCATTGCCTCATTAGTATAAATTATTTAGATAAAGTCACTGATTTGGGCATTTTAAAGATTAGTGGGTTTAAGGGTAGGTCATGTAAGACACAGAAAATGCCCTTTAGCAGTTTAGATTCATTAATCCCAGGGCTTTTCTTCTTTTAGTAAAAATAGCTTGAAATGATTCTACTTAATGATAGATTATTTATTTTTAGCTTTTATTTGAAATCTGAAGGTGTGGATGTCTGCTTCCCATCTGCATAAAGGAATAGTTTCATACAATCAGGATTTTCTGGGTGACCATTCATCCTGCTCAGAAGGGTGCAGTCAAAATTCAAAGAGGAAGTGAGAACACAAGTCACAGGAAGTAAAGAAAACCCTGCAAATATGAGCTTATTTTGATGGAAAGAAAAATTCTAACAGATCAAATATGCAATCTCCAAATGTGGTATTAAAAAATGCAGGCATAAAGAAGTGGAAAATAATAGGTGCTACCTTAGGTTGGAAGAGTTGCAAGAATGGCACTGATTTCTCCAGTGCTGCTTAATATTCTTGCAAAATAGTCCAAATTACGGCTTTTGGTCACTGAGGAAATGCTGGATCTCACATAACTCTCCACAACACAGGAATTACAGTTGGACCTTGGGAACTGACTTTAGGGGAGGCAAGATTTCAGTGTGGACCCCGTCATTTTCTGAGACAGCATGGAAAAATGACTCTGCCACATTATACCAGCTCTGAGGCTTACACACAATTACTTATCATCCCTATTTTTTTTTTTTTTAATGTTTACTAATTTCTTTAATAGAAGCACTGAGGGGGTGGATTCTTAAAAAGATTTCAGATCAGAAACTTTCCTGCTTCTCTCTGCTACAACCACACTCACTTTGCAGTGAACTACCTGAAAAATGAACTGGCCCAGTAACCTTTATTTCATGGTCCTATCCAGTCCCTTGATTTGAATGCAATAATTTATCACTGGGATGGAAAGGTGTGACCATGATTTTTAGATAGAATGGTAAAGGTATAGCATGAAAACCTGAATAAGGGACAAGACTAAAAAATTTTATGTGATCTTGTTTTACCTTCCTGCTGGATATGAGTTTTGTGATTTTTAATGTTGTTATGGTAAGGGACCTCTCTGTGCTTACCCAATAAATGCTTCTTTCCTCCATCCACTTCTTTTTTGACATCACCTTCTTTTAAAAGTCTCCTCTTACTTCATTTAGCCATTAGGAGTTCCCATAGCACATTTTCCATTTCATTTCCATTTTCAATTTTATACATTTCTGCTTCTGCCTCTGCATTGCTTGGACCGTGCTCACCACACAGGCAGCAGCTTGACCAGGTTTGCTGAGCATAACACCAATGAAGTTTAACAAAAAATATTAACAGCATCAGAACCCACCTTTTCTGATATTCAAATACATCAAGAAGTATCCCTGCATATCCTTCTGCTTCCAAAGGAAAACTTTCTGGGATAATTCTTTAGGGGTTGATTATGTTTTGAGTCAGGGTAGGTTGGGGATGTGTGCCTCTGTGGCAATGTGCAATATTCTTCAATTATAATTTTTAATAAAAATATTGTTTATTAAATTAAACTGCCACTATGTTTTAACACTTTATTGCAATTTCATCTAAACCTTTGCCTTAAAGAGAATTTAAATCAAATAATTCCAGTTGAATTTCTAAGTAGTGAGTCGTGAATTCATCTTTTTTTAATAGTTAGGAGCTCCTTTTCAAGACTTCACAGAATCATCAAGCTTGGAAAAGGCCTCCAAATCATCAAGACCAACCTGTGACTGATCCCCACCTTGTCACTAAACCATGGCACTATATGCCAAATCCAATCTTTCCATGGACACCTCCAGGGGTGGGGACTCCAAACCTCCCTGGGCAGCCCCTTCCAATGCTTAACCCCCCTTGCAATAAAGAAATTCTTCCTGATGTCCAACCTTTCAAACTGGTCTCATTTTGCAAAACAAATTATCCTAAATATGACTGTCTTATATTTATGAGTCTGTGAAGGTAATAAAGAACATAAACAGCAACATATTCAAAATATATTAATATATTAGCACAGCCATCTCCTGAGATTTCATTACTGAAACTTTATGAAGAGTTTCTGTCTGAAATCTCATAGATGACTCAGATATGTTGAAGCCCTACCATCAAAAATGCTTTCACTTGAAATGATGAAATCATTGTATCTGTATGAAATGCTTAAAATATACATATTTAAGGTTTCTAAGTATATTTCAATTGCAGATGTTGAACACTTTGGAATTTAGGTTGAGCCTGTTCATATTATCCCTCCAGGATTGAAAATAACTAAATTGAACACTAATTCCTTTTTAGGCACCTTATGAGGTACCTTAGGAAATGCATATTGATAAAGCAGATTACCTTGGCCCTAATCCCATCTCAGCCACATATTCCTCAGCCCATCCTTGAACTGAAATTTCATTTATGATTAATGAGTATGGATTAAAATGCCTCGCAATGCAAGTGTAGGCCTCCCATGGAGTTCCAGGGAATCTGTGTGCTTATGTCAGAGGACAGAAATTGGCTCAATATATTTAATAAGAATCATCTCTTTTGCCCTCTGCCTGCAGGCAGATTCCCATTTGTAACCTTAGGATCATTCCTGATTAATAATGCACATGTGTTAGAAATGAAAACTCTTTTTCTCCCTATTATGTCCCTGCACTCATTGATAAATATGTTTGTAATTAAAATCTCATCCCTTTGCCTTCTCCTTGCCAGTAGCAGATTCTCAATGCTCATCCCACTTTTATGGACCATGGCAAATATATCTGAGGCTAAAATCATATTTCTCCAGCTCGAGAAGCCCTTTGCCACCCAGTTTTCCTCTTGGCTCCTTGCAAATCTTTTGGTAGCAGCAATGACTCCTCTGCATCTCTCAGCCACTTGTCTGAGCTGATTTCAACAGGCTGCTTGAAAGCAGGAACAAACCAGGCTCAGGAGGTCCCTCTGCCACGTGCATCTTGAGCCCCCACACTGTGCAAGAGCAACTCAACCAGGGTAAGGGGAAAACTGGGAAAAAAATTTGGGTGGGATCATGATCCTTGAGAGACTCCCTGCTTCCAGGACATTTAGAACCGGTAAAATGTTGCCAATGCTATTGTTTCCTAGAGAATCCTTGAATTTGCAAATACTACTCTTAAAGGTCTACACTGAAAAATAATTATAGATAGGTACCACCATAAAAATACAGCAAATTCCACTATTTGGCTTTTGATGACCTAGACACAAATGACAGTTGTACTCTGGCCTTCCTTCTGGAGAGAATCACAAACCAGGATGGTTTTATGATTCTCCTGAGGCCTCCTGAGTTGCACAAATTTAAAACAAGGGCTTTGTGAGCACAGGGCCCTCCACGGGTGTGAGAAGGAGGAATGCTGATTAATGGAACCTAGGGACCAATAAACAACTCTTCAATCTAACACAGCCAAGTAAATGAAGACAGTACACATAAATCAATAACAACATTTCCATTTCATTTCCCCCAGATATGCTCAACAGTCAATTTTTTCTCAGTGAGTAAAAGTGGAGGTGGGAGGCTCTAATGTAGTTGCAGAAGCCCTGAAGAAGTAAATTCCAGGGCATTTCAAGAAAAAGAAAAGCCTTGTGTCAACACTCAGATCGTGCTGATACTCAGCTGTGCTGCTTTTGAGTTGCAACAGAAGTTCCCAGGGCCTTGTGTTTATCTGTAAAGTGTCTGGAAATCATGCAGTGACTTGGATTCGTTTGAAATCACATCTCTATGCTACAACAGAGATGGTATTTTTAAATGGAAACATTCATAAAAGGGAAACACTTATAAAGGTTACAAAAATGACAGTGCTACCTTACTATGGCATGGAAAAAAAACCCCCACAAACCGAAAGCCACAAGCCAAAGCAAACAACCAAGCAAAAACATGACACAGACACACACACACAATAAAAAGGAAAATCTCTGAACAGGATAGCAAATTGCACTTGGAATATGGAACAGATCCATGAGCATTAGGAAGCAGGAACCCCAGTTTCAAAGAAAGGAGTGAGTTCAGTAATGACCTGTCAGAAATTTCTCAAAAGCAGAAGAGAATCCTCCTTCAGAAACCGTGTAAGGCAGATTATGAAGTGTGAGACAGAGCTAGTAAGAGGTGCATTTATTTTGGAAGTGTGGGCTCTCTCCATAGGCCCTCTTGGATCCAGGAAGGATCAGCCTCGGAGAAGTCTGGTTTGATATTTATTGTTCCTCATAAACCATTTTTTGAATGAGTTATAGAATCTTAGCATCAGATTGGAAAAATTACAGAATTAGATTGGGAAAGGCCTCTAAAATCAAAACCCCCCTATACTTTGTTATAAAGAGAATTTTGACCTCTGACCACCAGTCTTCCACTCTGTTGGGGAAGAAAGTTGTAGGATATGAACACATAGCATAGGAAACTGGAGTTCAAGCTGGGACTGGAAGTTAAGATTCAGCTTAAAAGTTGGAGAATTACAGAAGTCAGGGAATCACTTCTGGTCTGGGACATGATAATGAGGAACAGAAAAATGCACAGGTGCATTTTGCCTACAGAGAAACAGTCCCATCTATACCTCTCAGTGAAAACAGGAGCTGCTCCTATGTAGCTGTAAGGTATTGATCACCCTTCTAGGGTATTTCAAGTCCAGTGATAAATTCTATAGTACAGATGCATCATTTGGTATAAGCTTTTTATTTCTAAGAGGACTTAATATACAGATTTTCTGAGCCCTCATGACACAGGATTCTGCAAACCCATCTGCCACCCTAACTACCCAATATGGGTGGGCTTTAAAAAGAAATTGTAAGATCCTAAAAAAGCATTCATGGGCATTTAGGAGGTCCCAAAGGAATTTACTGCAGTTTAGATTTGGCCTGGTATAGCAAGGACAGTGTGTTTGGAAGAGTTCCTGCTGGCTGTCACATACCATAGTGCTGTTCTCAGCTGCAAGCTGCAATCATTCAAATGTATTCTGGGTGCTTTAACTTGAAAAAAATGACAATATTCATAAGAATGATCACATAAAGTAACAAGAAAAAAAGAAAATTACTTCCTTTAAAAAAATGGAAACCTATTATATAATCGAGGTTTTTTGGGTTTTTTTGTTTTGTTTTGTTTTGTTTCCTAAGAAGAAAGTTACTTTTATGTTCTATTTAGTAACAATATTAAACATTCCAGTCATGTTTAGAGCAGAAACCAAGGAGGACAAGCCCTATTTACTATGCAAGCAGCACAGTCTCCAAGGAAAGAGCCTTCTTACATTAAATGCAATATTTGGTTCCAGTTCCAGGGAGCTGAAATTTTATTACTGCATTCCTTAAAAACAACATGAGCCTTGTAAAAATAATTAATGATTATAATCAAGGTCAAGATAGGTGACATTTCCCATGACCTGCTTTGAAATCTTTGGGTTTTCTTCCATATGCTTGCCCTGGCATTTGTCAGACCAGGCTTCAAGTTTTCATGGCTGAGGGGTTTCTTGGTGGGGGGATGATGTGAGTTTGTTATTTTGTTTATTTGGATTTTAATTGGATATTTTGCCTGTGTGCTCTCCTAGGGAAAGTACAATATCTTAAGGTGTGGGAAATACAAACCCATCATATGTTAAGGGCTTTCAAACAGATAGTTAACCAAATTCTATTGGTTTTATGACCCAAAAGCCAATCTTTTAATCAGGTCTTGAGCCATCAGTAACTAGCAGTATTACCTTAGCCATCTAATTGTACCAAGAGTCCCTCATGAGAAGCCTCTACTTTTACATAAAACTGTAAATGCACACTTCAAGGACATTTTAAGCTTCAGGAATACCTGTTTAATTTAAAGAGATCTGGGAGTCTTTTATAACCTCACTCCTTCCACTCTGTCCTTTAGGAGCCCCTCACCTGCCCCAGGCCCCAGGAACCACCTGGAAATGAAAATCAAGGAAAAAAATAATAACTGATGGTTTCTGCAAATTGTTGATTGCAGCTGCAGCAACCTAACACATATAATCACTTAATTCCTGCAGCAAACTCTCTTTATATTCAACACTTATATCTGCAAAATTATTCTACTGCAAAGTGCTCTGATTTGGATTCCTTTTATTGGGGAACTTCTCAGTATCTTAGGTAAAGCATTCATATTTCCAGTCCCAAAAAAGGCCTTTCCTAAACACCACACTAGCCTGTTCTCTATAAGACTAACACTTAAAACCTTGATTGTGCAGTTAATTCCACTTCTAGATAACAAGCAGAAATTATTAGTATTCCTTACACAGTGGGAAATGAATTTTAGGGGAAAGAAACAGAGGGAGATGTGGAGAAGGAAGAAGAATAGTCTCAAGGTGTGTGTACATCCAAGGGAAAATCACTTCCAACATTTGACCACTTGCTCTTAAATGATAAAAAATCAGTAAGAGTTACACTGCTAAAACCAATAATGTGGCAAACAAAGGACATTATTTAGTTGTTGATTATTTCATAAGAAGTTCACACTCTGCAGGTTCTTCATACTCAGTGCATGTTGCTGTTGATGCATATTAGGATAATGACATCATAAAATTCTTGTCATTCAAGCTCCAATGTAGTAAACATTGGAGCTCATCTCAGAACATCTCAGAACTTGGGAATATCCCAAAATTCAAATCTGAGCTCAAGCTTAAGCACCACTAGGAGTTAACCTCATTAGAAAAGGAATGGAACTCCTTTTCCATTCTTTCTCCAGAAGGAGAAAGATAAATATCACAGGAATTGAAAAGTTTTTATTTTTTTACACACTTCATACAAAGCAGATATGGATGTGAAAGCTCTTGATTCCCTTGCTTCTTCAGAGATGCTTTCATGATCAGGTGCAGGATTAGAAGGGAATACCATGGAAGTGGTAACTGGTGATAGGATGTTACTCTATCAAAGATAACACATTTGCTAAGCTTACTGAGGTTTAATGCATTGTATCTTGAGTTAATAGAGTTCCCTGAGGTAACCAGATAGAAAATAATGGGATTTATGGGTGCTCTGTGTTTCAAAACGAACAAGAGGCTAAATCTAAAAAATATTCAGGAATTACACCCCAGTTTAGTGCTGCACAGAGTGTCTCCAAGGCATGAGATGCTGGTTCACTCTCACCCTCCTCCAAACACCACAGCCATCACCTTCTGCTAATTACAGTGAATTACACTAGTATTAGGGTGTCCTGACTTCTATATCCAGCAAAGAAAGCTGCACCAGCTTCAAGAGCTCAGGTTTTGACCATGAATCAACCACAGCCATAGCTTTTCCACACCTTCTTTTGGTGAATTTCTGTATCCATGTAGGTGTTTATCTATGTATTTCTAAATGTGTGTATGCAGGACTTGTTACATGTGAGGGGAAGAAGAGAAAAGGCTGAGGAAAAACTTTATTTGAAGGGATCAAGAAGGCATCTTAGTAAACAGCGCTAAAAATGAACTTGGAAAAAAAAAAAAGGATTAAGGATTTCTTGCACCGCCGTAAAAACTACTTGCAGACTAACTCAAAAGACATGGCTCTCATTAGTCCAGGAAAAACAAAAGATAAAAAAGAAAGAAAAAATATACACAATAAAGCACAGAGTGATTTTAACCAGTAACACCAAGTATGCACTGAGTCAGTACAATCCTAACATGAGTGAAAATGTTACAAGTGGCTGCTGTTGACACTGAATTTTCCTGCTGCTGCTGCTTTATCGCTCCATGCCTTATGATACAAAGATTTCCAGTACAAAACACTTTGAAATTCTTTTATACAGCTACATTATTGTAAAATCTCTGAAGATTCCTAAAAAGCTGTATCCTCAAATTCTTTTTTTTCCCAGTTAATTTTGTGATATTTTAAACATGTTTCAATTAAAACCCGGAAAGGGAACAGTTCCTCCACACTGAGCAGATTCCCATTTATTCTTATCCAGAGAGCACACCTGGAATGTATCACTCACTGCTGCCTTTTCTGCTGCTGTGCAGGGCACTTAGATAATAAAGCCACAGTGGGAGAATCAGCTACAATACAAGCTTGAGTGACACTTTTAATTGAAAATAGAAAAAAAAACACAAATGCTGGGAAGTCAAAACCCCTAAGAGAACGAAAATCTAAAAGGAGCTCAATGCTACACACAAGGGAGTGTTTTTTTCCAATTCGTCTGAATAATTTTCTTAATATTTTTAAAAGCTGTGTGGTACTCCACAATGGAAGAGGAATTATGTTACAGTTTCAGATGAGGTGTGTTGAAAGAGCCAGGGCTGATGCAGTTTGCAGCCTTGGAGTTTGCCTTCTTACTTCAAAGCTCTGTGCCAGCCTCAGGCTCCATGGCAGAGGGAAAAGCAGGGGTGTTCCCTGTGTACGTGACCCTGTTGACGTGCAGCCCTCCAGGATCTGCAGCAGGCACTGGAAATGTGCTCAATCTCTCCCAAACCCAGGCAGAGATTCCAGTGGCCAGATAGCAGCTCTGTTTATCAGCCTGTAAACAAAATTCACTGATAAAATTGGCCTTTTCTTCTTTTCCATAAATCTCGCCCCTGGATTTTTTTCTTCTTCCCAACAACTGTCACGATGCTGATGAAAAACAATCTCTTTGCCTTTTTGAACCTGGTGTCGCTTACAACAGCAATATTTTATAAAACCAAAGAAAGCAGAAGAGCAGTGCTTTAAGGGGATGGTTTGCTAGATTTTCAGAGATTTTTTTTTAATAAAACCCAGTATTTCCAGATGAAATAAGCAATGAAAAACTGTTTCACTTAATAGCTGAAACAGTTGCCTTATAAATAGGTTTGAAAGCAGCCTGAATTATTTCAGGGCAGTTAAGTGGAATGTATCCAGCTGAAAGTTTATATCCAAAATAATACTTCTGATACTAGATTTTTTTGATTCCCTTAGTTTTTAAAAGGATGACATCAGCTGAAGACTTACTGGGATTTCTTGGGTTTATCTACACTTTTATAATACACTGAAGCAAAGACTATTTCAGTGGGTAAAACACAAGGCATGACTAACCAAGTCTTGCTTGCTAACGTTAAAAACGTGATTTTTTTCTTCAACACATTTGAAAAGTTGGATTCACCTCCCCCCCAGTTCCATGTTGCATAAAATCCAACTTTAACAGAACACATAATCAAAAAAAAAAACAAATGTGCAACTGTAAGAGCTGTTGCCATATTCATAATTTTTCCTCTTTTTGTGTTTTATCTGTCCTTTCTGTAACTCCCATTCCATAAGCAACCATCAAAAAGACCTGATTTAACACAGTGAAATCCAGAGAAATGCAGATATCTCTAGAGAGGTACTCAATGAGCACTGAAATGAACTGGGGGAGAACAGAAAGGAGAGTTATTGTTATTTTTATTTGAATTCCATTCCTAGCTAGCAGAGAGAATCTAATGAGTTCACACCAGGCATCTCCCCACTGCAGATTAATCTCCATTAGGGAGAACAGCCCATAATGGGGCATAATTGTGGCCCACCACATCTAAATTATTTTTCATATATCAGAACTCTCTGGATGCTTTACAGAAAGGGAGAAAAAAGTGACCAATCAGAGAAATGCTTCAGGACATTACCAGAAAATAGTAAATGGTAGATAAATATATATTATGCACCTGCCCAATTTTTCACAGTAAAATCCATTCTCTGTAGTAGTTTCCTGCCTTGGAAAACAATCTCTTCAGAGTAATATTGAAGAGGATAGAAAACAATGTTAAATATGTTTTATTTCCTCTTAATATGGCTGTAATACCTCTCTGTTTGCAGCATTCTTTCTGCATCAATGTGTATCCTATAGCCACAAAGACAGACTTCATTAAGGGTTTGTCAGCCCGTTCTGCCAAAGACATTGCCAGGGCATAACAGTGGGACAGGCAGAGAAAAGGGTGCGACCAAATGTTACATCAGAAGTAAATTCTGGTAGCAAATACAGTGTTGTTGGATTCTTAAACTTGATTGATGACTTATGTGTAAATATTTTACCATGACCATTGAGTTTGGTGAAGAACTGGTGAAAAAATACCTGTACGTAGAAGAGAAAGTCCACAGAAATCTAGGGAGCCATATTTTCACTGAAATTACAGAGATTTGGGGGGAATTGCCCAGCCAAAGACACTTTTTCCAGGCAAGGGTCTGGGTCTACTTTAACACCTTCAGTCTTAATAGAATAAGACTGGTTTCAAATATCAGCAATATTTCAAAAAGGACATTAATAAACGGAAATGAACTGAGAGCAGGAGGACCATCTACCACAGAAAAACTAAGGTAGAAAAACACCTTCAACATCATCAAGTCCAACCTTTGACCTGATAACGCCACACAAACTAAGGCAGAGCACTGAGTTCCAAGTCCTGTGGTTTCTTACACTCTTGCAGGGATGTGACTCCACCAATTCCCTGGGCAGCCCCTTCCGATGCTGGACCACCCTTTCAGTGAAGAAAACCTCCCTGATGTCCAACCTGAACCTTCCCTGGTACAGCTGGAAGGTATTTTGTATTCAAAGCTTGCATTCACAGATGGCAGAAGGATTTAACAGAACATGAAAACCACATGACAGAGAGAATTCTGAATATGGCAGGTACTGTATCTTGTGTTTTACAGGTAGATTTGCATGGACAACCTATTTTTCTTCTATAAAAATTCTAAATTCTCATTACCCAATGTTTCACAATTTTTAACACTTGCACAATTTTAACAGTATTTTACCATCATAACTCTTAGAACAGGCACAGAGTAGGACATACAACAGGGTAACTGATTTCCTGCTGTTTCATTACCCTTGAACAATAGGGGAAAATTGTCCAGAAATGTACATTTCAGTAAAAGGTGTGGTGATCACTGAGAGAAAAAATGGAAGCACAGAAGCATTTCCAGTTCTGTAAATCAGCCTGAGAGAAGCAGATGGAACCGTGTCCTCCCTCTGATAAAACTATTATGTCCATGGTCAGGGCATGTCAGGACAGCTGCTGGAACATCTGATGAGGTGTTTACAAGGAAAATTAGAGGCACCTTGCTTTGCTGTGCTGGCCCTGGGCACTTACCCAGATCGAGGAGCATTTATTTGGCAGGAATTTATCCGTAAGCGATAAAAGGGGAAATTCTGATCTCATCCCATGGTGGGAGGCTAAGCAGATATCCAGGATAAAAACTCAAATAATGATGATATTTTTGTTCATGCAATTCTCTCTGACCCCCTCTGAAATAATGGACAAGAGAGTTGACACAGATCCCTGGAAAGCATCAGTCTGAGAAATCAAATTTGTAACTAATGCTTCCACCTAAGCAAGTGATCAAAATCCTTGTCATAGGGACAGAAGAGAATAACTTGAAAAAATCTTTTAAAAATTTAAATTATGTTCCCTCTGAAGGAGATAATTCTGTAAATATGCTTGGTCAAAGAGAAGTAATTTTGAAAAATTTTGAAAACTCCTTTGGAGAATTCAGCCACCAAAATATTTTCTTCTTTTCCTGCCTAAACTACTGTTTTTCTTTCGTTGCCACTAACGTGAGAAAGCACTGAGGTGGGTAGACCCATTCAGTATGTTAACTTTGATCATCAGACCAGGAAATTCAAGAGTCTGAAACGAAACTAATAAATGTTGCTCTCTCTACTTCCCTTTGTATTGCAAGACTAATATTTTAAATGAGTACCTACTGGAAATAGATACCCTGGTAAAAATTTGACCCAAAAATTTGATCCAAATTCAAATTCAGTTCCCAAAGAACATTAAAACTATCATAAGCCAGAACACAACCAATCTTCAAAAGGCTCATGCAGTTCAGAAAAACTTTTCTTGTCTCTTCTGTCTGATTTATAATTTAAACAACGAAGGGAACAGAAGCCTGGAGCATACAGATTTTTTAGATGCAAACCACAACCTACTCAAAATTCTGTGCTATAAGGTCAGGCCCCAACAGTGCTCACAAAGATTAATTAATAAATTAAAATAGCTAAATCTTTTAAAGTAGGAAATATGCAAAATATTTAGGAAGGCTTAAAAGTAAGAAAAATTGCTAAACCTGAAAGAGTTAATGGGATTTATCAGCCCATCATTGCAAAAAAATGCATCCTGGAGGAAATCTAAGGTGGGGTGCTCCTGCCCCTGGGTATCACTGAGTGACTCCACCTCAGGAAGCTTTATCTGGGCTGCTTTGGGCCATCCCACTTCCGACTGCTGCTTCCCCTGTAGCCTCCCATCCTTTCCCTGCTGTTTTATGTGGAACCCAGCAGATCTGGCACTTTCTGTGTTTAACCCTCCCCGCGGGGACCAGCAGTGAGTGAAGTAAACACTGTGCTCTTGTTTGCAGTGCACAGGCAAGCCAGGGAAAGGTTCCAGTCCTGGCATCCTTCAGGGACACTGCTCTGTGCCAAGCTGGGAGCACAAAGACACTCCAGCAAATATGGCTTTGGTAGTGTCTGAAACTTCACTCTGTTTGGGAGAGTCTCTAGGTATTGGAGTTGTGCTAAGGAGCATCTCTCCAGCTTTACCCCTGCAATTACCATGTTTGCAGTTTGCCAGCTGGCTTTAAGGTGAAGAAAAGGGGCCTGAAGGAGGGCTCTGGCAGATGGATCCAAATTAGAGCAGGCCTGAACCTGTACCTAGAGTACCTAAGGGGGTAGGATGCAAAGATGCTGAAGGTAGTGCTTTGTCTTCCCACCTGAACATTTTCCCCAAGGGCCTGCCACCAGGGCAGCTCTGCCTCAACCCTGGAGGGGCTGATGCAAACACATTGAAACACGCCTGTAGCTTACGGTGAGAAAAGCCTCACTACCACGGGCCTTTGCAGCCACACGATAGTATCTTTTCCGTTACATTATTGCTTAGTTAGTTGAAGTTACCCCTATTCAGCCCCTGTTCACCTTATAAGTACCCTTTCCAGAGTGTTCCTCGCAACTTTAACTCCCATTGGCTTAATTTTGCCGCAGTACTCCACCCCCGTTACCCTATTGGTTCCCCCGGTTCCTATTCACCCCTCTGCACCACATCCCTTTATTCCTATTGGCCCTTGACCCTCAGATCCGCCCCCTTTGTATCGCTTATAGCACTGTGTCTTCAGACCGATGCGCCTGGTTCGCGCCCCTGATTTTATTCGAAGCTGTTCTCTGCATCCCTGGGCCCCTGAATAAACAGACTTCGGCTGTCCAAGAGAACCTTCGCCGCTCCGTCAGTGCCTTTCCAGCCCCGCGCTCCCGGGCTCAGGGACGCGAGTCGTTCTTTAGGACCCTGCGGCAGCGCAGGCGCTGTAACAGTTTCGTACCGGTACCGCCACTCCGCAGTTAACCCTCCATACGGCACAAACACGTCAGCGCAGAGAGGTCACAGCTGTCGGTTATTTTCTAATTTGATTTTGGTCATACACTCCTACAAGTGGCCTGTAGGACGAAGATGTAGTTTTAATAAAAATAGTCTGGTTGCGTTATGGAATGCGCCTAAACTTGGGAGCACTTATTTCATTGTATAGTGCTAGTTACTCTGTTGCTTTTTACTGCTTGGGTTACATCCACTTAAACCTTGTGAAAATAAAGCAATTTCTGAAGCTGGTGCAATTTTCTGAAGCAATAAAGTAATTGCTTTCATACTACACCCACAAATTATTCCCATACACCCCCCATGTTTCAAAGTGACACTTAGCAGATGAAAATGTTTAGTGTTCAGCTACTTTTGAATTATGGTTCTGTATTCACTGTTCTAAGAGGCTTTAATTTCTATCTGCTGTGCTATCTCAGACAACACACATGATGAGAGCAAATATCTCCAAGTTTTGAGAGTTTTCCAAACTGATCCTTAACCTTGAGAAAATTAAAGGGCATTTCTTATTAAATCCCAGTGAGATCGAATTGTACACTAAAGGTCTGTAATAATTCATTTGCTGAGTCAGGCCTGCACAGCAACTGCAAATCAAAGAAAGTTGGAGGCCTGGGGGTTCAACTCTATGTCCAAGATCAGAGGGAAAAAGACATGTAGCTATTCTAAGTGACATCTTGCAAGTCCCTGGCACATCAAATGTTAAGAAACCATCTTGAATTTCCACTGTGCTCTGCTCAAAGTGTATGAAGGAAAACTCTGCATGCATTGATGTATGTGAATAACAGCACTTTCTTTAAATAATGCAGCACGGAGTGTAGCAAACTAAATATACCATGCAAAAGATGACAAAAAAAAATAGGCATTTAGGTTTAGCCTGTTTAATTTAGGCAACAGGACTTGCATTGTTTTAAGGAACCAGGCTTTTCCTCTTTCTGACTTACTGATCCAGTATTGAAATGTTACCAGAGGACTTCTGTGTTAAAAAAGAAAACGTGTTCATACAGTGCTGTACACTTACAAACAGGGTTTCCAGAAAGAAAGGAAATTTATCTGAAAAGGCAGAAAGAAGAAGGAAGGAGGAATACTTCTTTAGTGTGGAACAGAGTGCACTTCTGCCTACCTTTAAACAGTTTAACTTGAACTCAGCCTTAAACCCTGGTATATTTGCTTCTCCAGTGACTCTAGATCCCGTTTTAAATTCTGTCTGGCAGTTTGGGCACCTCAAAAGCGAGAGGAAAAGAGCTCAGCACAGTCTCAGTGTCTGAACTTCAGAACTCAGACCTTCATCTCTGAGACTTTGACCTTCTGGAAAAAACTTCTTGTATTTTGAGCTGAGCATTTGAAACAGGGCAAGAAAACCAAACACAGACAGGAGGAGGAGACTCTTCTGCATACAGGAAACACCAGAATTTGATCCAGCAAAATAAGACAAATTAATGACACACAAAAAGTGCTACAAAGTGATACTACTTAGACTTTCCCATGTGAAAGGAGCTGATGTCTTGATGTAAGCTTGCAAAAACAAAAATATGAGTACTTTTCTGCTTCCAATAAGCTTCAACTGCCTGAAACTTCCTTCCTCTGCATTTGGAAACTGGACATTTCTGCTCCAAATGTATATTTAGAAACTGGGAAATCCAGTACATATCCTGGCAGCAATTAAATCGTCTCTCCTGCTCATGAACATGTCCCTCCAAATCTGGACATGGCGACTAGGAAGCCCAGTGTGATCCTTGCCTATTAATGGAAGAAAATATGACCATGTTAGATAATCCCTTTCTTTCTTTGTGCTAGAGTGCTGAATTCTCAGACCAGTTAAAGGACCCCCATCAAAAAAAGAACAAGCAAAACCAAAAAATCCCACTTCTGTGTAAATAACTTCTTATCAGTTGTTATTACAATTCCAACTATCATAGCACAGGATTTTCTTGAAAAAAAAATTAAAATCAAGTAACTGTTGCTAACTTACCTTCGTCCACAGCTTCTTCCAATGGCCAACAACACAATCAGGTCTGAGAAGCTCCGACTCCCAAATGGAACCCAAACCCAATAGCCCAAAAGTGAGATCCTCAAACAAGCAACCAAATACCCCAGCAGCTGCTAAAGGATGCCTTAAATTTTAGCTTTCATGTTTTTCAGATACTGTGCTGCATAGGGCTCCAGTTCTGAGACTCATATTAAGTGTCAGTAAGCCCTAATAATGAAGCAGGTAGACAAAACAATTCTTTTTTTTACTGGAGACCAAGGATAATAGGTCAAATTTAAAGCCAAAAAGCATAAACACTGGTGAACTAAAAACACAAAAAAAGGGAAAATTCAAAAGGTGAAACGTGAATTAAATGCTACTACATAAATGGGCAAAAACATATAAAAGCCTCAGGCAGCATGACCAGTCAGCCATAATGTGAACATTTAAAGTCAAACTTGGATGCAGCCCTGGCTAAGCTCTTGCATGGTAAAATAAACCCAACACCACAAAGGCGTTAAAAACATCAGTTTTATTCAACAGCTCTCTACAGTATTCATCCAAGAGCAGCATTCCAGAAAACAAAGAAAAGCCTCAAAGTTCAGCTGGACTCATCATTGTGAGATCCAGAGCAGTCCAATACAGTGCAGGAAGCCAGGCCCTGTAGCCAAATGAAGCTGTGAAGCAAACCAGCGACCAAGAAGCTGCACACCTGCTACAAGGGGGTCATGCTGGCCGGGGGCCAGCAGCAGGCAGAAAGCTGCCGGGACTGGCTGGGGAAAAGCCCTGCCCTGCTTACAGGGCGGCCGGGCCGGGGGCCGGGAGAGCTCCATTTCCCCCCTCAGGCGCGGAGACAGGGGCTCTCACCCTCCTTACAGGGTGGCCCCTCTCTCCGGGCAGCCAAAGGAGCACATGGGCCAAAGGCCACACACAGCAAAGACCCAGCCCTGCACACGCAGGGGGGTCGCCCAGCGCGAAGCCGGCCGCAGCACCCTGATGGTGCCCTGGCCGTGCCAGGAAGGCGCTTTGCCCAGAGGGCCTGACTCTCGTGGCCCCTCTTCAGCTCCGGGCCGGCTCTTGCCTCGCCGTTCCACTCTTGAGCACGACGACGACGCTCCAGCTGGCTCTTGCCTCGCCGATCCACTCTTGAGCACGACGAGGATGATCCTCCTGCCTCGCCGTCCCACGGCTTCTGCCAAAGGACGACGACGATGCACTCAGGCCTGAGAAGCTCCCGGGCCTGAAGGGAACCGCCACCCAAGCGCCCCACACGGAGATCCTCAGACAGCCCCGCCCAGACCCACCAGCAGCCCCAAAGCCTCCAAGTTCAGCTGGACTCACCATCGCGACGTCCGGCGCAGTCCCACGCCGTGCTGGGTGCCAGGCCAGGCCCTCTGGGCAAATGAAGCTGGGCACGCAAAGCAGCGGGCAAGAGGCTGCACCCCCGCTTACAGGGGGCTCAAGCCGCTGCCTGGACTGCAAAGTGCCCGGGGCTCCAGAGCACTGGCCCCTGACTTACAGGGCGGCCCTGGTCCCCAAGGCCTACGGAGGCTCCTTCTCTCCGATTCCGGGGCGCTCCCCGCTAACGGGGCGGGCGCCGCACGCAGGCTGCCAACTGAAGGGAGCACAAAGGCTCCCAGACCCGCAGCCTGCTTACAGGCCGGTCCACGCCCAGGGGGCCACGGAGCTCGGCCTTCCCCCACGGCAACAGGAACCAGGCTCTACACGCAGGCTGCCGAGCTCACGGCCTAAAGCCGAGGGGCCGGGAGAGCCCAGCCCCGAGGACAGGGAGGGCACGCGCCCGGCCCCGTGACTCCTGGCCCCGCGCCTCTGAAAGGCCGGGGCCAGGGATACCCGCCTGATTACAGGGGGTCCCTCCAACCGCCCGCCGAGGCCAGGGGACGCACACAACCCCACTTACGGGGCCGTCCCTGCAGCCCGGCACCCCCCAACAAGCACCGCGGAGCACGGGCTCCGGCCCGCGCCCCACTTAGGGGCCGGCCAGAGCCCGGCCGCGGCGCAGCACGGCAGCAAGGCCGTCGGGCAGGAGCCCCGGGAGCCTCCTCAGCAAGGCCACCAGC